>APFE031409504.1:110635-160884 GCA_000404065.3 Pinus taeda | reverse complement strand
CCCCCCCTCAAACGCGACTTGGGGGAATCCGAACCTGGGTCCAAGCTCTGATACCATGTGGGAATTTACAAGGTAAGTTCCTCAGACAGAACACCAAAGGACACCACTCACAAACAACTCTGATACAATGTGGAGGTTTGTCATTACACCAAAACCCGCAGGTTTTGGTAAACGTTATAAATAGTATCTAGGATCTCCAGGGTGGAAATTACGGATTCTATAGAGGTGCGATGATTTTTCCAACATTTCCTAGTTGGAATTGCGCTGGCATATTACTCAACAAATTTTGTAGTTTATGTGCTACAATGGCCTTGGTGGTCAATGTGGAATAAACCATTTCTTTGGTCTGTTTATGCAATTCTATTTGGTCGATAGGATGTATATCCTTTGCGAGCACCTCAAAATCTATCATCAAGTAACCAGCTCTAGACGTGGGCTATTGTGTGATAGGCTTCATGAAAGTCATTTGCATCTTACCTTCTTTTACATCAAAGGCTGACATTAGACTTGTTTTATTGGTGGGATTCATTTTGACGTATTGTGCATAGCTCTAAGCCTTCAATCTTTCATTTATGGCCTTTATTTCTCTGTACTTCTCTCTAATGTCCTGGTCTTGGCCAGTTGGAGCCCTGAAAGAGGATACTTCCACACTCTGTTGTCTTTCTAGAATTTGAGTATGTGTGGTGGAAGGTTCCTGTGTTACTCTAGGGGGAGTGGCTTGCCTTCTTTCTGCCCTTTCTGAACTTGTTCTCCTAGTTGGTTCCTCTATGAACTCTTGTTCTAAAAAAGGATTTACCCTTTGCCTCTTGACACAATTCTGTGCAATAGGTCTGCCAGAAGGAGTGACCTCCTCGCTATCTATTTTTGGGTTTTTCTCCTCATTTAGAGGAGTCTGTACAATAAGAGGATTACTCATAATTGGTTCTGGTTGTCTTGTTTGAGTCCGTTGTTCTGATATGCCTAGCTGCTCTGACTCTTCTTGCTCTAGAAGTCCTTCTTCTACTTGTTTCTCGTTGTGTTCTTGTGTTTCCCTATGGGATAGGGATTCTCCTGGTACCTATACAAATAAACCTTCATCAAGTCTCCTTTCTTTATCAATGAACACATTATCAATAGCAACTTCCGTGTTCTCTATCTACTAAAGTGTTCTCCACCCATTATAGTTGATTTGCATATTGTTCTATCTCAGGAATTCTATGGTGGATGTAGGGAGACAATCTATTTTTCATTCTGTTATGTTCCTATACCAATAAGTGTTATAATTTATGATTGACTTAGTTTATCTCAGTAATATGTGCATACCTTTGCTTTCTGCAAATGTTTTCCATCAGGACAAAAAGAGTAAAAAGGTAAAAAAAGATGAAAAATGAACCCCAAAGAAAAAGAAAAAGACTATGAAAGTGTGCCAGTCCAAATTCCACTACTATTTACTTTTTTTCATAAAAAAGGTTGTGTGTAGCTTGCCACTTATGCCACAATCAATGGATGGTCAATCAGTGTAAATTTGACTATTTCATGTTTTAAATTTCATGCTTAGAAATAGAGAATAAAATTTGACCAAATTATTTAATCTAGGAAGATAAGTAGATAGGTACAGTGAATAAAAGGAGCTAAAAAATTTAATTTGAACCTTTGGATGTAGTAAGAATAGACTTAGATAGATTTCCATTGTAGAAGAAAAGAAAAGTTTGATAAGGGTTTGTCAGTTTAAGTGCACCCTAATAAAAATAAGAAAACATGGTAGGATGTGTATATGGGTAAGTAGATGAATGGTTGCATAATTGTGTATGATGAATGATTAGTCACAACTCATATCATTTATTTTTATCAACATATTAGTTTAAAATTATGGATAATAATGAGACATTTACAAATTCAAGTGATTAATTTCCTCATTCATTTTACCCCTAATTTCACTAATTTCCAACAAATAACCATCAAACTGTCCAAAGCCATAAGTTAAGGGGCTCAGAGCATTTATCTAACTTCTGGAGGAATCGAACCCTCGACCCAGTAACTTATAAGGTCTAAAGTAGTAAAACACCCTCATCAACATTCACCCCCACCATCATTCACTCATTTCCCCTAAAACCCCTTTTCCGAAGGTAAAATCACTATTGGCCCCGGAAAAGTAATTACCCTCCACATAAAACCCACAAATGCACCTAAGCCTAATTTATAATGTTTAAATGTGAAAGTATGAATATATTTCAAAAACATTTTACTTAGCGCATTTTTCATCTCCATTTCCATTTCATATTAAAATTGATTTCTTATATTTAACTCCCTGAAAATACACCTCTTTCCCATATATATTATTAAAATTCCTAATGTTAATATCCCAGCTCCATGGTTTGAAATATAAACCATAATAATAAAGTAATTAGATGGATTAATTAATCAATCTGTGATTAATTAAAAACCATAACCCTCTTCCCCATTAAAAGGGATTAATTAATCAAACAGTGATTAATTAATAGCCTTCCTCCAATCAAATCGCCCCCGACATCATTTAGCTCCCTAATTCACAATTATTATCCCATTGAGCCCCTCCATTAATTCCTGATCAAATCCTTGCCCTAACCACCATACGATATAACCCCTTCAGGTCTAACAGTCAACGCTCATATCGGGTAGCCTCCGATGTCGACCTTTACGCGCCCGATGTGAGCGGTTTTACTGTTCACCCCACCACTATGTGTCTCCCAATGAATGGCATCGGGTGGACCTCTCCCAATACCTCCAAGCCCTCAAAAGTGGTCCAATAAATTCCACTTACTGCCTCCACTTACCACCCTCGCTAAATGATAAAACATGACCTCCAATAGTTGGCACCAACTATCGCTTTCCATTATGCCCGCCAAAAACATTGACTTCGCAAATAGAACCAAAAATAATCATTATTTTTGTTTTACCAAGAAAAGAACCTTCTGTTCTCCATGCACACGTAGAGTATGTTAAAACAATCACCCTGCTTCCAACCATCAACCTCCCAAAGCCACTGAACTCCAAAATACCATTGCAGACCCGTGCGCTCAATGAAAATAGTGCACTAGTGCAATTTATTCCTTCACACAACCAAAACTAGGTATTTACCTCATTTTCAACTAAGAAACCCTATTTTCCATACTAAACCTAAAATAAACTACTATAAATATTAAATAATTTAATGAAATTACGTTGTTTGACAGTCTTGGAACTCCCTGAGAAAACCCAGTTTTCCACAGTTCCCTAAAATTTTCTACCCTCGTCCTTGAATCCACAAGAACCAAGGATGGATGCCCCAGTTGCCTTAAATGTCATGCCGATAACCACTCCCCACAGAGATTTAGACCATCTTCCATTGGCTGACAAAGATTTTCAAATAAAAGACCTCACCTTCAATGAAACCCCTTTGAAATTGCATTACAAATATGGAGAGAACTACTTGAACCATCCAGATAAGATAGGTCTCTCGAAATCAAACCTACCCAAGTATCAATTCCCCAGTGTTCATGTCTTCCCAGAGATTATCCACTATTGTCATGCAAATTATGACCCTATCATGAGAGCAGTAATGTCCCCAAACCAGAAGGTCCCATTCACTATCATGGCTAAATCCATAAACGAGATGTTACAGTTGCAACCTGGCCAAGAGCTCACCCCCCTTTCCATTTTTGATTTGCTTAAAAGATCCTCTAAGCTATCTAGTTCTAGAAGTACCCAAATCCACCAGACTTTCATTAAAGAAGGACACATGCCAAAAGACCCCCATCCTTACATGTCAGTCATCTTTTCTAATTTGGGCAAAGATATCACCACAATGATAGCATACATTTTAGGTTTTACCACTAATGAGTACGTAGATGAGATCACTTTTGCCTACATGTCTATTTTTACCCCTGGTCAACCTCCTGCAGTCAAGTTTGATTATGCCAAGTTCATTGCAGATAAAATGCATGATCAATTTATGAGATTAGAGAATGAGAGAGTGTTCAAATATTCATCAGTCCTATATCATTTGTTTCTTTACTACCAAACTGATAGGTTTCCCTTCTGTATACAAAATCTTGATACTAGAGGGAATCCTAGGTCTGCCATCTTCTGGACCTCTCTATTCGACAGGTCTAGTTCTTCTCACTATCCATACAAAGATTTTATTGACCTATTTGTACATCCAGTGACTATAATGTTATTAGGGAATCCTCCTCCTAGAATCATTGCAGACATTAAGAGGGTTCTCTAGCTATCCAAACAGTACAAAGTAGGGGATTGGTACTTGTACCAAAATCATACTAAAATTAGAATTTATGGGTGTGAGCTACCTCATTACAAATTATCTAGATATCTTCCCATGCGATTATTCGCTCTGGAGTACTACAGGGAAATGATCAATTCTGATGAGATTCACTTCGTCAAAACCAAGAAGAACGCCCAACTTATAATAAAGGATCACTTAGGCCCATTTATTTGCAACAATAGAGAAGCGGAAAAGGAGGCAAATGAATTCCTCCAAATATTGAGATTAAAAAAGAGTTTCATCTGTACCTATGACCCCCATAGCTTCATTTGTAATAGAATGTAGAAAAATAAGCTATCTCCTTATATCCACCATAGGATCCTAGAAATTGAACAATATGTAAATCAATCTGAATGGGTGGAAGGTACTCTAATAGATCAAGATAGCACACAAGTGGAAGTTGACAATGTTTTGGTGGATTTAGAAAGAAGGCTTAATGAAGATTCTTTTGTACAGGTGCTAGGAGAGACCTCATCACGAAGGCAGACACAGGAGCCCAGTACACAATCCTCAGAGCAACAAGGGACATCAGAACAGGCAGAGCCATCAAAACAACAGGAGCTTTAAGGAGAACAAGAAGAATCTGGTTAGCTTGAAATCTCAGAGGAGCTTGCTCAACTTGAAAAAATAATGAACAACCCTCCTATTTTGCAGACTCCTCTCAATGAGGAAAGAAATCTTAAAAGAGACAGAGAGGAGGCAACTCCTTCCAGTAGGCCTGTTGATCAAAATTTTGCTAAAAGGAAAAGGTTAAACCCCTATGCAGAACAAGAGTATACTGAGGAAATAACAGGCAACACAGTGACAGAAAGAATAGATACTATGCAAACTATCCAAATAGGATGGATACCATCTATTTCAAAAATACAAGCATTGGAAAGACAACAAAGCATAGAGGTGTCTTCTTTCAGGCCTCCCTCTGAATAGAGCCAGGACATTAAAAGAAAGTATAAAGAAATTAAAGCAAGGAATGAGAAACTGAAAGCTCAAACCTATGCTCACTATCTCAGAATGGTTCCAACCAACCAGACAAGGCTGATGTCAGCCTTTGACATAAAGGAAGGAAAGATGCAGAACGACACAAACAAATTGGTGAGATGGTATATTGTACATTGACTAATAAGGCCATCACAACACATCAATTGTGGAACTAATTGAACAATACCTTCTCACAACTTTAACTGGAAAATGCCTCCTCTCAAGCTAAAGACACCAGGATAAAAACCCTAAAAGACTTGGTGATAGAGTTGGGACATGATTCCAAGGATGTCAAAGCAACATAGCAATTGATTAGAAAGAAAAATCATGATATAGTTGCACTGAAGAAGCAGCTCAAGGTCCCTCCTCTCCACCATCCTCAAACTGTAGGATTTATAGAGAAGGAAAAGGAGGAAGAACTTATGGACTTAGTCCTTAAGTTAAATGACCAGTTAAAAGAAACTGAGAGGGAATTGGAGAATGCAACACTGTGTAAGAAGAGTGAGCTCACCACCAATCCTCAGACTGTCATACCTATAGTTTCTACAGTAGTACCCTTCACTCTGGCAACCTCCTTGGCACCAACACTCCCACCAATGACAACATTGCCAGTAGCAGGGACTGCTTCAAACAAAGGTACCTCAACCACATTAGGGACATTAGTATGAAAAACAGATGAATTGATTAAAGCTATGGAACAAATGAGCATCCAGGCCACAGAATTGAAAAATCTCAGGGAACAGATGACAATTTTGGAAACAAACTATGATCTTGCACAAATTCAAAATTAAAGAACAAGAAAGGAAAAACTGAAGAATGGAGGAAAGAATCAAAGTCCCGGAGAAGGACTTGACCTTAGAAAAACCATTGGGAGATATGACAGATATTTTGTGGGCCAATATCATTGATTCCATCAATGATATTTGGCCTTCTATCTAGGTAATTTTTTAACAGACTGAACTAGTTAAAGTAGCTGCGAAAGCTATACAGAAGACCAAAGAATAACTAAGAGATAAGCCTGAAGAGCCAAACTAGTTAATTGATTTTTTGAACAATAGGAATAGGCACTAGCAAGAGGAGTTATAGATTGAGGATAGAACAGATACTATTATTGAAATAAAGAAAGTTCTTACTAAAAGGAACTTAATGCTTAATCTAGAGAAAAGGTGTCAGAGTATTCAGATAGACATAGATAGCTTTATGTTGAAATATGGCATTTTGAGAGAGAAAGGCATTCCTAGCCCACTGGTTGTGAGAGGGCTGAAGCTCTTGGGTTAGGGCCCAACCCAAGCTGCCCAACACCTCTTGCTTTGTACTTATATGTTTTTGCTTCAGTTCATGAATTAATTTCTGTTAGATAGATTCATTTTTCCTTAGTCGAATAGGCTACTTTTGGTGGTTTACATAGTTGTTTCCATTTCAGTTGCTAAAGTAGGTTAAATAATGGTAAGGTAAAGATACAAAAAGGCCTTCAACAGAGCCTGACCTCCTTTCCTCCTTCGGGGACCATGAATTTAGGTCAAGATCTGCTTGCTGCCGTAAAAACACAGTTTTGCTTCCCCCGTGCAATTTCTAGTGTTATAGTGATTTAGAGGTTAATTTTTTGCTTCAGATCCATTTTACCATGCTCATTTCTATTTCTACAATAACTCTCTTTCCATTTGTTTCTATCCATATAGCACTGTTAAGCATTTTATTCTTCTAGGCGAGAATTTAGGTTAGCATAAGAGATAGTTTTGTTCTTTTGGTACAACTAGTTCCTTTCTTGCTCAATTTCAGTATCTTGACTTGCAACTCTCTTACAAAACACCTCTGCTCATAATTCATCAATAAAGCATCCATCATCACCTCTTTTCTCACAGGTTTCACAAGTCATTCACATCCCTTCACGAATCTACCCTAATTTCTGCATTCTTCTCCTAAGATTTCCACTTGTCTCTTAAACAAATCCAACCATCATTTTCTTTCCTAATCATCCTTGATGAGCTTCAGACACCTTGACACCTCCCTATAATATTGAGGTACCCTTTCCCACCGTTTTTCCACCTTTAAAACCTCTAAAAATAGCTCTCTGCATCCTATAGATCTCCTACAGCCTCCTGTAAAATTTCCTGAAAGTGAGTTTTTGAAGTCTGATTGCAAAGAACGTCTCCAGAAGGTTACTAGAGGCTTCTTAGGAGTCCCCCACACCTTCCTACACCTTTGCAAACCCCAAGGTTAGCTTCCATCACCACCGAATCTCTGCCACAACCACAAACAGATAAATTACAAGTATAACAATTTCACATAAAACACACAAAAATACAAAAAGATGTTTTTTTCTCATTTCCTTCCAGAAGTAGCATGAATAGATATAATTTACTTTCTCAGTAGACAATGGCACTAATTCCATCAGTTTTCATATCTTTTTTTTCAAAAGTAGGGTTAGTTGGAAGAATTAGGGTTTTCTAGGGTTTTCTTTACGCTCCAGTCTTCTTTCTATTTCTGCAAGTAGAATAGCCTCTTTAGAGCTAGCTTTCTTTCATCATAGCTTAAAGCTTCTTTTGAGAATTCATAGAAGTTGGCTTAAGATCCTAGTGATCTTGCGCCAGGTGACCAAGTGATAGCCTGCAGTAAGAGATAGTACTTGTGCATACAACACCGTTGCTTCCAAGTTTGTTACAAACTACCGGGTTGATAAAAGTAAAGTAGGAAGCCCTAGGAGTTCCAGCATTTTTGCTGCAATACTCGTGCTCACTGCATTTTGGCGCCATTGTTGGGGAAGTGTCAAAGTATTTTGTTATTACCTCTTTTTTTCTATTTTCTACTGCAACATTTTGCTAATTAGTTCATTTCAACAAAAGTACAGTAGATGTTTCTTTCAAATTCTCCATTTCCTTGCTTTCATTTCAATTCTGCAATTTCCATTTCAGCAAAAGTAGATTAGTCCTTTCAATTCTGCAATTTTCATTTAAGCAAAAGTAGATTAATTCTTTCAATTATGTAATTTTCATTCTAGATTAGTAATTTCCTTGCTTTCATTTCAATTCTGCAATTTCCTTTCAGCAATTTCATTTCAATAGTTGCAATTTGTTGTTCAATCAATTTCAGTTTTGTAGGTACAAGTAGAAAAAAAAAATTCACCCAAAAGGAGATTCCCTTCCATGCCTCATAGGAAAAAGATAATTCAGTGAAATTCCTACCCAAAAACCCCACCACATCACAAAGCCACCCTTCTCTCTTGTTTAGTGGTAGTGATCCAGAAGATCATTTAGGAGAACAAGCTAAAATATTTGAAGAACCTATAGGAGAAGAAGAGGAAGAAAACATCCCTCCTGAGAGAATGGCTGAAAACAAAAATGCTAGCGTGAATGGAGATAGAGTAGAGGGTACCTTTCGCATCTAAGAGACCAATGGGGACACTAAAATGAAGAACATAAGCCCTTGAGCCCTACCTCACTTGCATGGATTGGCTACAGAAGGTCGTGACACCTTCCTGTTTGAGTTTGTTGTTATTTGTGGAACCCATAACCATGCAAAAGATGAGCAGAAGTTGCAACTATTTCCTTCTACCCTTAAGGATGTAGCATTGCACTGGTTCATGGGGTTACCTAGCAGTAGCATCATAACTTGAGCTCAGATGCCGCAAGCCTTTAATAACAAATACTGGGACTACTGTAGGTCAAAAGATACCGAGGAAGAAATCTTTTGAATGACCATGGGAATTGATGAATCGTTGGAAGATTATGAAGAGAGGTTTCCAGCTCAGTTATAAAAGGGCCAGGTGCACACTTGACCACGAATATATGAAGTTGGTCCTACTCAGGAAAAATTTGGAATATCTTCTAGACATGCTCCATTTACTGGCTAGGGGAGACATCTACCATCTACCTTATGAAAACATAAAGAATGTCTTTAGAAACCATTCTAGGGCAGCCAAAAAGAGAGCTAGGAGGAGTCATCCCATGGCCAGTACCTCCTCATCCAGTTCAACCCTCAAAGGAAAACTTGGAAACATGCTAGAATATTTCAAGAGTGAGATGATGTAGACTCTTTCCATGCAAATGGATACCTTGCATATCAAAAGCAAAGAGGAAGTAGAGAGGGCTTTGGCCATTTTTTGTCCTAGGTGCACCAGAAGGCATCCTAGGAATGAATGTCCATTGAACTCTATAGAGGTTTGTTCATTCTGTGAAGAAGATCATTCTATAGATAAGTGCCCTTCCTTGCTTGGACTTAAAGCTGTATACCAAGGGGTCGAAGGAGCCATTAAACCACTCTATTTCATAAACCAAAGGAGGCCACATGGACCTAGACCTTACCAGTAGGGAATGCAAGGGACATCCCAGGCATACTACAACCCCAATCAAGCCACTTCCATGCCTTCTTGGCGCCACCTGCTCATCCTTCCTGGTCCGCACATACTCCTTGGTCATATCCATCTCAATATCATGCTCAAATAGCTGCTCATTCATTTCACTCCTATGCTCAGCCACAACCTCAGTGGAATGCACAATATTTGGGGTGGAGGCCCTAGCACAACTCTCCTCCCTCTCTTTTGCCTCCACCACCTGCTCAACCACAACCATTGCCTCCTCCTCCACTAAGGAAACCCCAAATGCCTGCTCAACCAAACTCGAACCCAAATAATAGACAGGCTCAACAAGTATATAGTGGGGAACCATCATGATCAACCTATGTTATAGAGATTCAAGACATTAACCTACAATCTGGGAAGGTTCTCCAAGATATCCAGCCTCCCCCTAAGGAGGATGAGGAAGATAAAGATGAAAGTGAACCGAAAGTAATTCCACCCTTTCCTGAGAGATTATCTGGAACAACACAGCCTACCCTAGAAGAAACTAAACTTCTAGGAGAATTGAAACAATTATGTGTAAAGATACCAATTCTCCAAGCCATAAAAAATGTACCTATATACAACAAGATGATCAAAGAGAAGTGCTTCAGGCATCCAAGTAGCCGTAAGAGAGATGCCCCAACCATCAATTTCATAGGACAACTGTCTGACCTAATGTTGGGGCAGGTAATCTGTCAGAAATATCTAGACCCTGGAAGCCTAGTAGTCGATGTCCACATCAATGGCACCATGATCCTCCATACCTTGATTGTTCTAGGGGCTACCATTAATGTGATGACCAAGGACACTATGCTAAAGCTCAACCTCCAGGGCTACCTAAGAAAGACCACAACAATACTACTGTTAGTAGACTGATCCACTGTGACCCCTAAAGGGATTGTGGAAGATGTAATGATCTCCATCGATTCTTGGGAGTACCCTGTTGACTTCCTGGTTCTCCAGCCGAAGGCAAAGCTCAGTGGGTATCCTTTCATCTTGGGAAGACCCTGGTTGGCTACTGCAGATGCCTACATTAGTTGTCGAGCTGGGAACATGACAATCAAGAATGGAGATAGGTCCAAGAAGCTAGTCCTATACCCTCTTTCCCAACCTTTGCTAGAACATGATCTACCTCTCTAGTCAGAGGAGGAAGATGAGGATGAAGTCTATTTTGCACCACTGTGTGTAGTAGAAACTTCCATGGGGGGGAACCATAAACTGAGGATGATATCATTAAAAAATTAATTTAGAATCCAACCCCAAGTATGTTTCCATTAGGAGAGCTAGTGAAAGAAACCCAAGACAATCCTTTAGCTGATTTCTGTGTGGCCGACCTGACCTCTCTCCATGTTCAGAACATAGAGTTCAGCATAAAAAAAACGTTGAAAATTAGCTCATTCCTATCCACCTTCCAAGAGAAGGAACTATGTAGCTTATTCAGGAAACATTTAAATGCCTTCACCTAGAGCTACAAGGAGATGAAAGGAGTGCACCCTTTAGTTTATACCCATCACATTTACATTAAGGAAGATTGCAAACTAGTTAGGCAACCTTAAAGGAGGATGAATCCAGCCCTTAAAGACATTGTCAAGGAAGAATTGCAAAAGTTACTGGATGCAGGATTCATCTACCCCATCTCCAACAGTGAACGGGTCTCTCCTTTGGTGTTGGTGCCAAAGAAAAATGGTAGTGGAGAATCTATGTTGATTATTGGGAATTGAACAAGGCCACCAACAAGGACCATTTCCCTTTTCCGTTCATGGATCAGGTGTTAGATGGTTTGGCGGGGAAAAAGTTTTTCTCCTTCCTAGATGGGTTTAGAGGGTACAATCAGATCCAAATTAGATCGGAGGACCAAGGTAAGACCACTTTCACTTGTCCTTGGGGTACCTTTGCATATCGGGTCCTTCCTTTTGGTTTGTCCAATGCTCCTTCCACTTTCCAGAGGGTAGTATTGAGTATATTTTCTGAGCTGGTTCATGATGGAGTGGAAATACATATGGATGATTTTACTCCTTATGGTTCTAACTTTCAGGAAGATTTTTCTAACCTGGGAAAAGTTTTGTACAAGTGTATTGAAATGAAGTTGCCCCTTAGTCCAGAAAATGTGAATTCTTGATGACTGAAGGGCCCGTGCTAGGTCATGCAATCTCTCACCAAGGATTATAGGTGGACCCCAAAAAAATTGCCATCATCCAAGGGGTCCCACCTCCTTAAAAGGTGAGAGATGTCCGAAGTTTCCTAGGCTTAGTAGGATATTATAGAAGATTCATTAAATATTTTAGTAAGCTAGCCTCTCCATTGTTTGGTCTTTTGGGGAAAGATGTCGAGTTCATATCGACTAACAACTATCAAGAAGCCCTAGATACCTTGAAAATTAAACTTGTGACTGCCCCAATTTTGAGAGGTCCAAACTAGGCCCTACCTTTCCACATTCAAACAGATTCCTCGAACAAAGAGATAGAAGCAGCCTTAGGGAAATTTGATGAGAATCTACCTTATGCGATATACTTTATAAGTAAAAACTTGTCAAAGATAGAGCTAAACTACATTGTAACAGAGAAGGAACTCCTAGTTGTAGTCCATTCCTTAAATAAATTCAGAAATTACATCACATGCTATTAGACCTTCATACACATTGATCATGTTGTAATTACGTATTTAATGAACAAAGAAGATGTAAATGCTTGCATCACTAGGTGGTTTCTTTTATTACAGCATTTTGATTTAACCATTGTTGATAATCTTGGTAAGGAAAATGTTGTTGCTGACTTTTTGTCTAGAGTAAATCTACCTATAGGTGAGGAAGGAATGGTGGATGTTCAAATGCCAAATGAACACCTATTTTCTATCTCATTACTCTCTCCATGGTTTGCTGATATAGAAAATTACTTGGTTTCATAACAGTTCCCACCACACCTGTCCTCAAAGGAGAAGACCAGGGTTGTGAGGAAAAGTGCCCCTTTCACTTAGTTTGGGGAAATTTCTTCAAAATTGGCCCAAATCAGATTTTGAGACAATGTGTCAGGTAGGAAGAAGTTTTTGACATTGTCCTGACCTATCATGATGGGCCTCGTGGAGGCCATTTTGCAACAAAGAGGATTGCCTTCAAGATTCTGCAACCAAGATACTATTTGCCCACTCTTCATCAAGATGTGAGGAGATATATCAGTCAATGTGATCGGTGTGAAAGGATGGGGAAACCTACTCCAAAGGATGAGATGCCCCTGTAGCCTCAAGTTACTTTTAAGCCATTTGAGAAGTGGGGCATGGAATTTATGGGTGCTATCAAGCCTCCTTCAAACCGGAAACAATACATCATTGTGTGCACCGATTATCTAAAAAAATGGGTAGAGACAAAGGAAATCAAGGCAACAACAGAAGAAAAAGTAGATGAGTTTTTAAGAGAGAACATATTCTATAAGTTCCGGTATCCAAGAGAACAGGTTACAGATTAAGGCAGACAGTTCACTTCCAATCTAATTGAAGACCTGCTCACACATCATAAAATCAAGCACAAGACCTCAACCCCCTACCATCCACAAGCCAATGGACAGGTGGAAGTCACCAACAGAGCTTTAGAGGGAATTTTGACTAAGGTAGTGAGCAGTATTAGGAAATATTGGGCAGTTCGATTGGTTGAGGCCACCTGGGCCTACAACACCACATGGAAGACCACCACTAGATTCACACCCTATGAACTGGTCTATTGGAAGAAGGCTTTGCTATCAATAGAATTTAAATACAATACATTAAGGATGGCAGCTCAGGTGGACCTAGATCTCAGACATGCACAAAGGGAAAGGTTACTCTAGCTTAATGTATTGAATGAACAGAGATTGTAGGCCCTTCTCCACACAAAAGTAATCCAACTTCAGAGGAAGATATGGCATGAAAAAAGCATTAAGGAGAAGCAATTCTAAGAAGGAGATTGGGCACTGCTGTATGACTCAAGATATAAAGATTTCAAGGGCAAGCTGAGGACAAGATGGCTGGGACCCTACATGGTAGAAAAGTGCAATGACAATGGTTTAGTTCTGATCAGGACCATTGATATGGAAGCCATCCCCATGCTTGTCAATGGGCATAGGTTGAAAATCTACAAAAAGCCCCTCTCCAAGCAAGAATCTATTGAAGATCTGAGTAAAAGAGTGTTGGTAGTGGAGCAAGTCTCTGCCTCCACTCCACCCACTCAATAAATAATAATAATAATAATAATAATAATAATAAGGACTACAGTGAAACTCTATGAGGGCTTGAGTCCATCATTAGGCTGAAAACTTCTTTGAGGCGGCCCAGTGATGACAAAAAAAATATAAAAAATGAAGAGAATAAAGGTCCCTAGGTGAAAACCTCCCTTGGAGGTGCCCAGGGAAGGCAGGTAGGGTGAAAATCTCCTCGAGGCACCTTAGTTGTCTTTTCAAAAGAAAATAGAAAAAGGAATTGACTTTTTGAGTGCATTTCAGGTCACAAATGGACCCCAGGAAGAAAGGGGACATGCTAACAAGCCTATTACATATCCTCTAGAGTCTTCTCCATCATCTCTGATTCTTTTTTCCATCTCTCGGTTTTTTTTTTTCTGAAGACAGTGTATCCTACAGGAAGCCCTATATGTTCTACATGAGGCTCCTATAGAAATCATAGAGAGCTCGAAATGAAGCTAAAGAAAAGATTGAAGAGTTGTGAATTTTGACAGAAAGTCCATGGACCATCCTACAACCATCCACATCCTAACCCTCCATCCCAAACCTCCACCAACTCATTTCCAATTATTTCTTTCCTTCCTGCAAATAAAACACAAAAGCCTGTTTTTCAAAAAAATCAAGGAAATAAAAAACAACACCCCTACAACTCACCTACAGCCTACCAGATGCTTCTCCATTACCATTAGATTCTTTAAAAAGCCTCCTCAGACCCCCTTATAGAAGCCTCAACTAAAAATTTTAGAGGGAGAAGCAACTACAAGAGCTCTGGTAGGACTCTTGTAGCAGTTGATCCCCTTAAAAATAAAGCTCCAATGGTAGAATAAGTGCAACCACAGGTATGCAGAAGATGTCCGAAGCAAGATCCAACAAAGAAGCACTTGCACAAAGCAACTAAGCCACATATCAAGAAGCCACATTCATATGGTAGCAGGAATAAAGATATGCAGAACCGGAGTCTGAGCATGCAACAGCAGCAAAGCCTTGCAGCACTGTAGCATGGACATTTCGACTTGCAGGTAAGTGTGTAAACATGTTCCTCTATTGCATCTGTACAATTTGAAACTGCATAAATGAATGGAATGGTTGGGATCAAACCAAAAAGGTGTCCAGTTAACCAGCAACCCTCGTCTAGTTCGATCATGCTCATCTGGAGATCACACTGCACATGTGTCTAGTCAACTCACGAAAAATCTAAAAAGATAGGTAGTGGCAGATATTTTGAACTCCAGTGCCAATGATGGGAAGTGATTGCGGGCAGAAATCATAAAGTCTCATGATGAAATTGCAGTGGGGAGCAATAGTCCAAACAATGGTAATATGCCCTTTCCGCCACCTCACCTCGTCACCGGAAACCTCTCTCGTAAGCATAAGTATGCTCTCTCGAGCTTATTCACCACCTTTGTTTCCATTTTTATCGTCGTTACCTCGATTGCAGTCAGCTACCTACCACCTCCTGAGCCTTGAAACCATCGCTCTCTATCATTTTCGGAACTCCTCCACTTATCAAGTTCTATAAGAATAGTATCGGGTTCTACAAGAGCAGTAATAGGTCCTATAGGAACCCTTTCTATAGGAGGGCCAGTGAGTAGTCTTGCAGAAGAAAAAATAGGATTTTCATTCAAATTTTGGCTCGAAGAGGTAGGCTCACTGCAAACCCACTTTGCATTTTCATATATACGAGGGGTGATGTGATTTTAAGAAAGAATTGAGCCTAAAAAGGAAGAGGAATTGTGTTCAAAATTTATGCCTGCTTCTTAAGAAAAAACATAGTTTTTGTCTGTTCTCTGTTTTTGAAGTATTGTCTCCTTCTCGACCTTGGTACTCACACATATGAGGAGTGATTCAATTTTAGGGAGAATTAAGCCTAAAAGAAAGAGAAATTGCATTAAAAAGTCTGCTTGTTTCTTAAAGGAAAACACAGTTTTTTCCTCTGTTTCCTAGTTTTCTAAAATTGTTGTCTCCTTCTCCACTTGAGGCATTCCAAAGAGTCTAACATAATGAAAAGAGGATTTATGTGAAAGGAACCTCTAAACTCAACCAGGCTACATGAACACCCCAAGGTGATAGCCCTTTTTAACAGAGCCAATTGGATGCCATTCTTTGAAAAACTTCATGGGTATGATGAAGAAGTAACACAGGAGTTTTCCCTATCCTTGATACCTCACTCAAAAACCCATGCCACTATTAGTTTCAGGGGTCTCACCATGGAAATCACCCCAGATTTCATCAGTAGGGTTACTAGTCTCCCACTTCGACTACCCTGGAGCGAGGAGGAAAAACCACTAGGTCAAGTTGCCAAGAAAACCTTCTTCCAACCACATGAGCATCCTGTAGAGGACAAGACTGGCATCAAGAGAACAAGCATACCTTACCCTTGGGATGAGGTCAGTTATCATATTATCAAATACATCTCGTGTGAAGGAAGGTACAACATAGTTTATGGGTACCATTTTAGACTTCTGCATGAGTTGAGATATGGCATGGATCTTCCTGCACCCCAAAACCTCAGTATTCCCTATTTTCTTCTCCAGTCCCTAACAGATTCTAGCATCAAATTGAAGGCAGGAGGTCCATACCAATTGGCTCACCAATGGCTAATTAAACTACTAGCGGAAGAAGCCGTCCACACCTTCACAATACCCATAGCCTGGGAGATTGTTAGAAATATGACAAGGGAAGATGATGTAAAAGCCCTCACATATGACCTCAGTCCATCTGAAAGTGAAGGAGAAGAATAAAAAGGGGAATATGAGAAGGAAACTAGAGCAGATTAAGAGAGGAAAAGAAGGAAGAAGTGTCCTGAAACACTAGAAAGGGAGGCCACAACTGTTCTTGCTGCACTCAGCACCACAGTTAAGCCCAAACCAAAGAGGAAAATGCAACCATCCATGTATTTCAAATCTCCAAAAACAACCAGGGTAAAAATAGGGAAGCCACAAACAACCTCAAAAGAGCTTATCACCATTGAATATTCTCCTACTGGCAAAAAGGAGGAATCTCCATCCAAAACTCCCATCACCTATGAAAGAGGAAGCCCTAGATCTTCCACTTGGAAGGAAAGGGTAAAACTATAGGCCTCTAAAGCTATCCTACAGGAGGCACAAACCGCTCTACAAGAGACCCTGACAAAGCTACAGGAGACTAAGAAACTTGAGAAAAGGGAAGAAGAGTAGACCAAGGGGAAGGTTGAAAAAGAACGGATACCAGAACCTAACCCTCAGCCTAGGTTAGGCTCTTATTACAACCTTTTGGAAGGAGGGAAAATCATCCCATAGAAGTTTGCAGTCCCTCTTTTCTTTGAGCTGGAAAAAGAAATAGTAAGGAACCACAGATGGATGCAAATTGCAAAGTCCAAATGGGTGGAAGACATTGGCCACATGGAGAGTAAGCTTAGAGAAATGGGCAAAGAGCTAGCCACTATAAAACATGCAAAAGCAATAAAAAGATCTCAATTGGAGGCAGAGAATGAAATTTTAAGAAAGCAACTGCAAGAAAGGGAAACCCAGGTAGAGACTAAAATGTTGAGAAAAAAAGCTACAAGAAAGGGAAACCTAGTTAGCATGCATGGCTAGCTGGGCTATGGAGGCACTTCAATGCAAGCAGCCAGCCAAATCATATGGAGTATACCTCAAAGATCAGTGGCTACAGTTCCAGATCAAGACTCTGGCCCAGAGAGGCACCATAACTTTTCAGGATTATGGACAATTTATGGATCTATGTGACCACAATTCAGTAGAGGATAAGGAAACGTTGGCAAAGTTTTATTTACATAACATGGCCCTTACTGATATGAAAATATGGGACTCCAATGACGGGTTAGGAGACTTGGAGCTGATGGCCATGGCATCTTGGATGAGTCATGACGAGAAAAGGGAAACATAAATCAAGAAGTTGATGACAAAAGAGAATCCTTTCTCTCATTAGTGCCCACCAACACCTTGCAGATAATCCCCAAAATGTCCCTAAGAATATCAATGAGTAGGCCCAGGCTATTGCACATGTTGAGGACATGGAGAGATTGTTTGCAGATGACTCCATTCATGCCTGTATGATAAGGTGAAACAAATTGCCACATAGCCTATAGATTAGGGAGTATCATTCCCAAAATAGGATGAGAGAAGCCTTGAGGAGAGTGCCACTGTATAAGAACTCTATGCAAAGTTTGAAGGCCAATTGGATTGGCCTGAAATTCAGTCCTCCACTACTGCTAGCACTACTGGAAGGTGTAAAAGAAGAAGAAGAACAAAAACAGTGGGAAGAGGTGGATAGAAAGGCAGGATTCCATGATAAGGAGGAGGATATCACATCAGAAGCATCGGATGTTGGGGAATCCATCAGGGCCATCAAGGATGAGGAGATAGACTAGTTTCTCAAAGGATGAGAAACCCATTCAGTACGGGGGTGATGATGAGCCCCAAAAATGGGTAATTATATGGGTTCATTTGGCCTCCTAACTCAGCTTAAACCCCCATTCTCAATATTTAATTACATTTTTTTTATTATATTTATGCTAATAGAGTGAATTGGGTCAGTCATTATGCCATGAAGTCTAATGTGTGCTTTATGCCGAGTTTTGGTCAATTTTGGGACAAAGTCAAAGGATTAATGAGCATTTGGCAGCCAACATTCAAGGAAAACAAGGGAGAGGATTTGTAGGAGGGTATCCCGTCTCATTTATGACTCTGTACCTCAAATCCTTCTTTAGAAAACTTCGAGCACAAGTAGCCACATCGATGCATTAAAGGGGCAGTCGAGCAAGTTTAAGAAGAACTACTGTCTATCTCTAGTCTTGGCAGCCGAGCCTCCTTGATTTTGGGAGAGTTTTTGGAGGCTCTAGTTATATAAATAGGAGGGCTTAGGTGCTTAGAATTTTAGTTGGTCGTTAGTCAAATTTTTGCACTTTTGTTGTAGTTCTTGCTAACCTCATTTTCGAGCTTACTCTTGTGAACAATTTATATAATGTGGCTATTATTTTTGATAATGGAGATGAAATATTTTCTGAGCCCGCACTAATTTCTTTCAAAGCGCTAAAGATCTAGGGTTAGAGCCCAACACAAGCTGCCTAGAACCCCTTGCTTTGTACTTATATTTTTTTTGCTTCAGTTCATGAATTAATTTTTGTTATATAGATTCATTTTTCGTTAGTAGAATAGGTTGCTTTTGGTGGTTTACATAGTTGTTTACATTTCAGTTGCTGAAGTAGGTTGAATAGTGGTAAGATAATGATACAAAAAGGCCATCAATAGAGCCTGACCTCCTTTCCTTCTTTTCCGACCATGAACTGAGGTCAAGATCTGCTTGCTGCCATAAAAACACAGTTTTTCTTCCCCCATGCAATTTCTAGTGTTATAGTGATTCAGAGGTTAAATTTTTGCTTCAGATCCATTTTTCCATGCTCATTTCTATTTCTGAAATAAATCTATTTCCATGCTTTCCTTTTCATATAGCACTGTTCAACATTTTATTCTTTTAGGTCAGAATTTAGGTTAACATAATAGATAGTTCCGTTCTTTTGGTACAACTAGTTCTTTTCTTGCTCAATTTCAGTATTTTGACCTGCAACTATCTTAAAACACACCTCTACTCATAATACATTAATAAAGCAGCCATCAGCACCTCTTTTCTCATATGTTTCACAAGTCATTCACAACCTTTCATGAATTTTCCCTAATTTATGCATTCTTCTCCTAAGCTTCCCTCTCGTCTCTTGAACAAATCCACCCATCATTTTCTTTCCTAATCATCCTTGATCAGATTCAGACACCTTGACACCTCCCTCTAATCTTCAGCTACCATTTCCCACCATTTTTCCACGTTCAAAACCTCTAAAAATATCTTTCGGCATCCTCCTGTATATCCTCCTGTAGATCCTCCTGTAGATCATCCTATACATCCCCTGTAGCCTCCTGTAAAATTCCCAGAAATTGAATTTTTTAAGTTTGATTGCAGAGAACATCTCCAAACGGTTAGCAAAGGCTTCTTAGGACTCCCCCACACCTTCCTACACCTTTTAAAACCCCAATCTCAGCTTCCATCGCCACCGAATCTCTACCACAACAACAAACAGATAAATTACAAGCATAACAATTTCACATAAAACACACATAAACCCAAAAAGATGTTTTTTTCTCATTTCCTTCCAGAAGTAGCTTGAATAGATATAATTTAATTTCTTTGTAGACAATGGCACTCATTCCATTAGTTTTCATCTCTTTTTCTGCAAAAGTAGGGTTAGTTGGAAGAATTAGGGTTTGCTAGGGTTTGCTTTACACTCCAGTCTTCTTTCTCTTTCTACAAGTAGAATAGCCTCTTTAGAGTTAGCTTTCTTTCATGATAGCTAAAAGCTTCTTCTGAGAATTCATAGAAGTTGGCTTAAGCTCCTAGTGATCTTGCACCAACTGACTAAGTGACAGCCTGCACTAAGAGCTAGTACTCGTGCATACAGCACCATTTCCTCCAAGTTTGTTACAAACTACCAGGTTGATAAAAGTAAAGTAGGAATCCCCAGGAGTTGCAACATTCCCGCTACAATACTGGTGCTCACTAGTGACACAGGAAGAATATATTGAAAGGCTAAATAAATAGGTCAAGAGCCAAGCAAGTTCTTCAGGAGTGAAAGCATTACCTAAAGGAAAGGTACTTTATTATGGCCTCGAGAAAATATTTTACACAGAACATGAAGTGAAACATCTATTCACGAGCAAACTCAATTTTTCTAAGTACACAGATGCTGAAGAAGTTTACAAGAAGATGATCAGGATGAAAATACCAGATAATGAATGGTGGACTGGTTTGAATGATTTATTGTGAAGTTACTATAGTAAATATGTGGAGTAAAAAATGTTTACTATGGTAAAGTCTAGTAATACAGGATGAAAGGATGAAACAACAAATGTAAAGAGTATCAAAATAGGTAAAGAGTAGCAGTAGGTGAAGATAAGAGTGAAGTCCAGCACATAAATACCGAGGCAACTGCAAGATCCAAATTCGAGTTCTAGTATCCAGCACATTCACAAATAAAGGGACAACAAACATTCTATTCCATCTGTCTCTATCTTCGTGTGGAAGATAACTTTCATTTCCTAGAATAAATCTCATATAGTTATGAGATATTTTGGATTATTTTTTGTATAAATACATCACAAAATGTAGTAATTAGGGTGGATTAAAAAGCATTTCTGTAGACTTTTTGTTTTGAGTTGAAGGAGCTATTGTAATCAAGGCTGGACTGTTTTATTGGATTAAATAAAGCTAAGGACATTTCACTTCATTCATGTGCACTGTGGGAAACAAATAAGTATCATTTCTCTATGTTTGGTTATTTTTTTCCTTTATGTTATGAAATATCATATGTGTTTCTTATAATTCTTAAAAGCAAAGAAGGAATAATATCATCACAAATAGCTTAAGAGATCTTTGTTTTAACTCTTTACTTATTTAATGTTTTCTACTAAATTGACTAAGTTTGGGAATTCTTAGTTGCTCCCTTACTTCTGTCTTTCATTCCCTCTATTGGCCCTTAGTACAATATTCTTAATTTCCCTTGCTATTTTCCAAACATCTCTCCTTCATCTTAATCCCTGTTAAGGATTCTTCATTTCCCTTGGCCTTGATTAAGATTTTCATCTATCGAAACCTTCAGATTTTTCCTTATTGTGCTAGCTTGCCTTGTGAACTCTTACCTAGGTGATTGCTCAAATCCTATTGAACCTTTGCTACTTGACTCCATAGTCCAATGGCCTGAATACCTCCTTTGCCCATCTATTTCCTTAATTCCACCAAACAAATCAAAACAAACACCTTGAGTATAAATAACTAGCCTAATATCATAACAAAAAAACACTAAATTATAAAGAGAGAGCCCTCTCTGAGTGTAGATCGGCTAGGATGTGTACTTAAAAGATTGGTTAGTAGTTACCTTGGATCCTTTCATTCTTTTAAATAATTTCTAAGGAAAATCTATGTGATAACGTAGTGGCGACCATACTGGGGAAGAAAAAATCCTCAATTTAAGTAAGCCTTTGAGAAACATAAAGTTTAATTTTAAAACATCTCAAAGGATTATTAGAAGTCATCTTGAACATTCATAAAAGAATAGCATTCAAAGACTCGAAATCTAGCTTCAGGGAGAACTCATTATACGAGGGCTAACCCTGATCCAAATCCTCCCCCTGTGTTTGAAAATCCCAACTTGATTCCGAGAATCATTAGAAGGCAACATGGTTCAGTCATCCCTAGACTTTTGTTTAGATCACATTCATGCCCTGTTGAGTGGCTTTTCATAGAAGACCTTCCTTTTGACGAATATTTTGAAACTTCTCTGTTTAGAACCACATCTGATAGTGAATTGTTGGACTTAGTCACAGATCCAGAATTCTTCAGAGAACTTGAAATCCAATGAGCCAACATGTCAATCGAATGACATATATAGAACCCCCCTCAGTCATCCCTTACCACTGATAGAGCCCATGAACTTTCTAAAACAACTTCACTTTCTTTTAGTTCATTATTATTCCCTCATCTTTCTAAAGTCGAATCCACTCCTCCATTCATTCCTTCACTTCCTCTTCAGCCAATGACTACTCAACACCCTACCACTAGCTCTACTTCTTCCTCCACAACCCAAACACCCCCTATTACCCCAACTTAGGTTCCCACTCTTACGAAACCTATAATCATGGCCAATAGATATGCTCCCTTTATGATGCCTAATCCCTAAGATGCAATTCCAGAGGACTATGAGAGTAAAAATTTTACCTTTAATGGCACTGGAACATACACAACACAACAACACACTAGGAAAATGAAATATTACTTTGAAATTTATGAGATTGACGTAGAAAATGTCGAGATGAGAATCTTTGTCCAAACTCTAGCTGGAGAAGTGAGAACATGGTTTAGATCTCTACCCCCTCCGAGCATAGATAGTTTAGAAATCCTTTACCAAGAATTCTTGAATAGGTGGGAGACAAAGAAGAATCCCCTCCAAATTTTATCTGAATATGAAAGCCTTAAAAGGGGGCCAAATGAAACTGGTCAGGACTATTGCACCAGGTTTAATAATGTATATAATGCCATTCCACTTGACCTAAGACCTCCACATGGCTTAGCCCTGATCAAATTTCCGGATGGATTTGATACAAATATGGCTTTTCAATTAAGAGAAAGAAATCCCCTCACTCTGGAAGAAATTCAGAGTGTGGAAGCATGTGTTGAAGCTAACATGCTTGCCAAAAGAGCCAGAGCTAGAAATGAGAGAAGAGTACCCTTGAAAGAGGATACTTCACCCTTTGACGAAAAAATTGATGCTTTGGCCAAAGGAATGGAAAGGTTGATGGAGAAAATTGAAAACATTGAAATAAAACCCCACCAGAACCAGAATGTTGGAAAGAATATTCCTGACCAGAATATCAGACCACCTTTCCAAGAAAACTCTGCAAAGGCCTTACACTTAGAAGACCTTGAACAAGAGACTTAGATTAATTTGATGGGTCTAGATGATAAGGAAAGTGTTTTCCTAACTCAAGATGATGAAGAATCGTACATGCTTCAACAATTCCAAACCCAAACAAGAGAATCATTCGATTTCAAGTAGGGATACGACTCTGCTATTTTTGAAGTACATAAATAGTACAATTTAAGAAGTAGATGAAACATTGATGCTCTAGAACGAATCAAGAAAACAATTCCTAATCAGTCTAAGAAAATCAAAATGGCTCCAGTGACCAAAAATCTTCAAATCATTTCTAAACCAAATCAAAATTTTCCCAGCCCCACCATTGAAGGTGTAACTAATAATCAGCCCACTAATGAACAACCTTCCACTTCATTTACCCCCAAAGAAACAGTGGAAAAATATCCATAGATAATATTAGAAAATCCAACAAAGAATGCTCCAAACATTGAAAAGGAAGAAAACACTACCACCAAATTTTAAAATGTTCCAATCGATAAAGCCCCTTTGTCTTTCAATTTGGGGGCAGAGGTGGCAAAACTTAAAATTCAGTTCCTTTAACATAACTAGTTAAACATGAAACTTACAAGTCTCAGATAAGTAAGTCATTAAATTTCATTGAAAATGAAGATTCTGTAAACCTCTTTGATGATCAACCTAGGTTAATTTTTGGCCCTGATGTAAATGGGAAACCAACGGAAGGAGGGGTACCACCCTTATATATCAGCCTCAACATCCATGAATAAATCTTACATAATGCCATGCTTGACTCTGGTGCTTCACATAATCTCATGCCTAATTCTGTTATGGAGAAACTTAACTTAGAGATCCCTAGGCCTTATAGGAATTTGTTTTCCTTTGATTCAAGTTAGGTTAGGTTCTTACGGCTTATAGAAGATCTGTGTGTTTCTCCAGTTCAATACCTTGCCAAAATTATACTCGTAGACATTGTTGTTGCTGATATACCTCCCAAGTATGGAATGCTATTGTCCAGATCTTGGGGTGCCAAACTCCAAGGATCCCTGCAACTTGATATGTCCTATGCTACCATTTAAGTCTTTGGACATCCCAAGAAACTGTATAGAGAAACTTTGATGAAGTATGTAGTGAGTAGTTAGGAGAGGCCTCAGAACTTTCCTATATACTCAGCACATTCTGACATGGATTCTTTTATTCTTTATAATGCTCAAACAAAATAGGAAGCCAATTCAAATAACATTACAACATAACCAAAATAAATTGTAGTATTAAAAGAAAATCAAAAAGTTCAAATTCATGAAACATTAGATAAAACAAATGATCTTGTTATCTTAACCAAAAGGGATTTCACTACCCGAGATGAAAATTACAAGCATGAAATATTATGGCATCTGTAATTTGATGGTTTTGTAAACAAGCTAGGTGCAGGAGTAGGTTTATGGATTTATAACTTAGAGAATGATCATGTAGAAGGTCATGCCTATAGTTTAAATTTAAAAGGCGCAAACAATATGGTAGAATATGAAGCACTCATGTTAGCTCTTAAACTGGTTAAAGGGTTAGGAGCTATAAGGGTATCAATTATGGGATATTTTGAATTGATAGTTAAAAAAATTAATGGTGTTTACCTAACTAGAGACCCTAGACTAGGATTTTATAGAGGTAAAATTGTAGAAATCCTTAACAAATTTTTAGAAACCAAGCTTGCTACTATCCCTAGAAAACATAACATGCAAGATCACAGTTTGGTCATGTTTGCTAGTACCTGTAAGTTTCCATTTTAGCCCAACCATGAATACACTGCTGGGGTTAGGCACAGACGAGCTATACCTAACAAATTAAAGAACTGACAGGTATTTGAAAATGATAAGCAGATTAATAATTTTTTAACATTATATGAATAATTTGCTAATATTAACATAGATACAAACATAGCTTCAAATTTTTATCATGCTAATGAAATAGAAATTAACAAATTAGAAGAACATTCAATAGACAGACTTCATCCTACAAAATTTACAAACTCATATCTTCAAGAGTTAAAGCAAATGGAAATTGATGAAGTAATTGATGGAGAAACTGAAGTCATAAATCTAAAAGATAATTTCTTACCCAAGGGTTTAACTCCTTTGGAGGACTTATTCGACTCAAATGATATTCCTAAAAAGCCTAAAATGGAACCTTCAGAATCAAACATTGAGGAGTGTAATATAGGTTCTAAAGAGAATCCCAAACTAATAAAATTTTCTAAATCATTACCTCCCAATGAAAAACTGAAATCTATCGAACTTATGAAGGATTTCCAGGATATGTTTGCCTAGAGTTTTGAGGACCTAAAATCCTATGATACTAGCATTATATAGCACACTATCCCTTTAAAAGAAGATAAAAATCCCTATAGACAGAATCTTAGAAGAATTAACCCTGTTCTACTACCTTCTATTGAAAAGGAAATCAAATGAATATATGAAGCTAAAATTATTGCACCTATTAGGTTTCTAGATTGGGTATCCAATCTTGTCCCTACAAGAAAGAAAACTAGACAAATAAGACTCTGTGTGGACCTTAGGAATTTGAATAAAGTTTCACTCAAAGATAACTATCCCTTACCTAAAATGGATCAAATATTACATAGGATAGTAGGTTCCACAAGGATCTCACTATTAGATGGATTCTCTAGTTGCAACCAAATCATAGTCCATCTAGATGATCAAGAAAAAACTGCATTCACCACCCCATGGGGCACCTTCATGTATGTTAAAATGCCTTTTGGATTGAAAAATGCAAGGGCCACCTTTCAAAGAGCAATGGATATCGCCTTTGCTAAGGAAATCCATGATTTCCTGGTTATATACCTTGATGATATCACAATGTTTTCTAGATCAGATCAACAACACTTAGATCATCTTAGGCAGGTCTATAATAAATGCAGGAAATATGGCATCTCTCTGAATCCAAAAAAGCCTTTATTTGGTTTGGAAGAAGGCAAATTATTAGGCCACATTATCTCCAAAGATGGAATCCAGATTGACCCAACTAGGATTGAAACTATTTTGCAAAAACCTCACCCCAGAAACATCAAAGAACTTCAGGCATTTTTGGGAAAAATAAACTTTCTAGGAAGATTCATCTCTAACCTAGTTGAACTAACTAAACTATTAAATAACGTGTTGAAGAAAGATTCGACTATTAAATGGATGGCAGAGGCTAAAAAATCATTCGAAGATATAAAATTAGCCTTGACTAAAACACCAGTCCTCATAAGTCCAATGTTTGATAGAGAATTTATCATTTTTTCTTTTGCATCTAAACATAGTATTGCTATAGTTTTGCTATAGAAGAACGATCAACGATTTGAACAACCAATAACCTTCCTTAGTAAAGCTCTAAGAGATGCACCTTTAAAGTATAATATAATGGAAAAACATGCTTTTTCTTTGGGAAACGCTATCAAAGATTTTAGAGTCTATATCTTGTACTCTCACATAGTAGCTTATGTTCCCAATGTTGTAGTCAAAGACATTCTAACACAGAATGGAATTGATGGAAAAAGGGGAAAGTGGATAGCTACCATATTAGAGTATGACATAGATATTAAACCTATAAAATTAATCAAAGGCCAAGGGTTGGCCAAACTTATGGTTGAAACAAATTTCCAAGCCTTGTGTATAAATCTTGTTGCAGAATTAGATAACGAAGAGGAGATGGCGACTCCACAGATCAGCAAGGCATTTTTAGATTCACCCTAGTATGCTGAAAAAATATAGATTCTACAAAACATACAAGCTCCTCCAGGGTTGTCCAGAAGTAAAAGTAAGTTTTTGAAAATGAAATCTTTGAAATTTTGCATAATTGATAATACTTTATTTTGGAAAAATCATGAAGGCATTCTGTCAAATTGTTTATTGAAAGAAGAATCTGACAAAGTACTCCAAGAATTTCATGCAGGTGATTGTGGAGGACACCTCTACTGGAAGACAACAGCTGATAAAATCCTAAGAACTGGATTTTACTGGAAACCCTGTCTTCTGATGTAAAAAAGTTTGTAACCTTCTGCCACAAGTGTCAGATCTTTGAAGGGAAAAGAAAACTTTTGCCTTTACGCTTGAAACCCATTTCTACGGAAAAACCATTTCAACAGTGGGGTCTAGACTTAATTGGTGAAATTGAACCCCCTTATTCTATTCAACAAAGGTGGATATGGACTGCCACAGATTACTTTATAAAGTTGATAGAAGCCATTCCCTCTAGACAAGCCATTGATACTGTAATCATAGGTTTTCTAGAGGCCAATATTCTGTCCAAATTTGGTTGGCCCAACAAAACTATCACAAACAATTATATAGCATTTAAATCAAAGAAAATTATTGATTTCTACCATAAATACCATATAACCCTTGGTCACTCCACAACCTACTATCCCCAAGGAAATGGACTTGTAGAATCCTCCAACAAAAGCTTAATGAATATTATTAAGAAATTGTTGGAAGACAATAAGGAAACATGGAACAAGAAATTAATCAATGCTTTGTGGGTAGATAGGTTGACCACTAAGAAATCTATTGGAACCAATCCTTATCAGTTAGTCTATGGAATGGAGGTTGTTTTCCCTTCATCATTTGGAATTCCAGTAATGAAACTACTCCAAGAATCCCAAGTTGAGGCGAATGACATTCAAAGGAGAACCAATCAGACCATACATTTGGAGCACACTAGGGAGGAAGTATACATCAGAGCCTAAGTACTGTAGGAAAAGCTTAAGAAAGTTTTTGACAAGAGAACCAAGGCAGAAGACTTCTATCTTGGTGATAAAGTTTTAAAGTGGGAATCCAAAAGAGAAAACAAAGGGAAACAAGGGAAGTTTGACTTCCTATGGAAAGGTCCATACATTATATATGCCATTAGAGGTAACAATGCTTACTTTCTCAAAGAATTGAATGGTGCAGAGGTAGAAGGAGGACAAGTCAATGGTCAAATGTTGAAGCACTATGTTGATCCAAGTTACTAATTTCACCAGTTTAGTTGTACATGCTATATTCTTCTTAAAGTTCAGTATTGATGGGATGGTAACATTCTGGAGTTGAAGCTCAAGGAGAAGGCCCTAAGCCTCAAAAGTGTCACTGTCATAAATATCAATAAAGCAGTAGAATAGAAGAAAAATTACAGAATGAAATCACAGTCTTTCAGAAGGCTATTGATCTACAGTTCTTGACTTTCCACCAAGGAAATCCATCCCCAAGTGGAGCCACTATTATGTTCCTATACCAATAGGTGTCATCATTTATGATTGACTTAGTTTATCTATGTAATATGTACATACCTTTTCTTTCTGCAAATATTTTCCATGTTCAAAAATAAAAAAAATAAAAGAATGTAAAGAGGGTATGTCCTAAAAGAAAAAACAAAGGACAAAAAGAGTAAAAAGGTAAAAAAAGATGAGAAATGAACGCCAAAGAAAAACAAAAATACCATGAATTTGTGCTAGTCCAAATGCCACTACTATTTACTTTTTTGTATAAAAAAGGATGTGTGCGGATTTTCACTTATGCCACAATCCATGGATGGTTAAACAGTGTAAACTTGGCTATTTCAAGTTTTAAATTTCATGCTTAGAAATAAAGAATAAAATTTAACCAAACTATGTAATATGGGCAGATAAGTATATAGGTAGAGTGAATAAAAGGAGATCAACAATTTAATCTAAGCCTTGGGATGTAATAAGGATAGACTTAGATAGATTTCCATTGTAAAAGAAAATAAAGTTTGATAAGATTTTTCCAGTTTAAGTGGACCCTAATAAAGAGTAAAAAAATGGTAGGATGTGAAGGTGGGTAAGCAGATGAATGGTTGCAGAATTGTGTATGATGAATCATTAGTCACAACTCATATCATTTATTTTCATCATCATGTTATTTTAAGAGTATGCATAAGAATGAGGCATTTACAAAGTCAAGTGATTAATTTACTCATTCCCTTTACCCCTAATTTCACTAATTTCACACAAGTAACCATCAAAGTTCCCAAAGACTTAAAAGTTCGAAAGTGCTAAAACCCCCTCATCAACATTCACCCTCACCATCATTCACTCATTTCCCCTTAAAACCCCTTTTCCGAAGGTAAAATCACTATTGGCTTGGGAAAAATAATTACCCTCCATATAAAAACCCGCAAATGCACCTAAGCCTAAGTTATAATGTTTAAATGCGAAAGTATGAATATATTTAAAAAAAAATTACTTAGCACATTTTTCATCTCCATTTCCATTTCATATTACCATTTATTTATTATATTTAACTCCCTGAAAGTACACACCTTTCTCGTATATATTATTAAAATTCCTTATATTAATATCTTGCGCTGATGGTTTGAAATATAAACCATAATAATAAAGTAATTAGATGGATTAATTAATCGATCTATGATTAATTAAAAACCATAACCCTCTGCCATGTTAGAAAGGATTAATTAATCAAAAAGTGATTAATTAATAGCCTTCCTCTAATCACATCGCCCCCAATGTCATTAATCTCTCTAATCCACAATTATTATCCCATCGGGCCCCTCCATTAATTACCGATTAAATCTCTACCCCAACCACCATACAATCTGACCCCTTCAGATCTAATGGTCGACCAATTTGACTAATTTATTGTGAAGTTACCATAGTAAATCTGTGGAGTAAAAAATGTTTACTATGGTAAAGTCTGGTAATATAGGATGAAAGGATGAAGCATCACAAGTAAAGAGTATCAGTAGGTGAAGATAAGAGTGAAGTCCAGCACATAAATACTAAGGCAACTGCAAGAGCCAAATCTGAGTTCCAATATCCAACACATTCACAAATAAAAGGACAACAAACAATCTGTTTTCCATCTGTCTCTATCTTCATGTGGAAGATAACTTTTGTTTCCTAGAATAAATCTCATATAGTTATGAGATATTTTGTATTAATTTTTGTATAAATACTTCACAAAATGAAGTAATTACGGTGGATTAAAAAGCATTTCTATAGACTTTTTGTTTTGAGCTGAAGGAGCTATTATAATAAAGGCTGGAATGGTTTACTGGATTAAATAAAGCTGAGGACATTTCACTCGATTCATGTGCACTGTGGGAAAAAAATAAGTATAATTTCTTTGAGTTTGATCATTGTTTTCCTTTATGTTATGAAATATCATATGTGTTTCTTATAATTCTTAAAAGCAAACAACGAATAATATCATCAAAATTAGCTTAAGAGCTCTCTGTTTTAACTCTTTTCTTATTTAATGTTTTTTACTAAATTGCTTAAGTCTAGGAATTCTTAGTTGCTCCCTTGCTCCTGTAATTCATTCCCTCTATTGGCCCTTAGTATAGGATTCTTAATTGCTCTTGCTATTTCCCAAACCTCTCTTCTTCATCTTAATCCCTTTTAAGGATTCTTCATTGCCCTTGGCCCTCGTTAAGATTGTCATCCATCGAAACGTTCAGATTTGTCCTTGTTGTGCTAGCTTGCCACGTGAACTCTTACCTCGGTGATTGATCAAATCCTGTTAAACCTTTCCTACTTGACACGATAGCCCAATAGATTGAATGCCTGCGATGCCCATCTATTTCCTTAATTCCACCAAATAAATCAAAACAAGGACCTTGAGTATTAATAACTAGCCTAATATCATATCAAAACAACATGAAATTATAAAGAGAGAGCCCTCTCTGAGTGTAGATCAGCTAGGATCTGTACATAAAAGATTGGTTTGTGGTTACCTTGGATCCTTTCCTTCTTTTAAATAACTTTTAAGGAAAATTTTAGTGATAACACATTCTTCTATTGTAGATGAAGTCAAAGGGATCATATTTCCATATGAAGCTTTGTTTTAGTTCGAGCCTTTGAAGGTTTTCATCTGCCTCCTTTCCAGCTTCTCTATTGTTGCATACAAAGTGGCATAGCTGGTATTTTATTCTGAGTTGAGCTTTTTTCTTGGCCTTTACAAAATGTACCTCATCCTTATTAATTATTTTCCTCTAGTACTCCAGGGAAAACAATATCATAGGGAGGTATCTTGGTAGTTTCTAGGGTGCCAACTCACACCCATATATCCTGATTTCAGTGTGATTTTGGTATAAATAACAATCTCCCACTTTTTGTTGTTTAGAAAAATATAGGACCCTCATGATATCTGCACTGATCCAAGGGGGAGGACTTCCTAATAGAATGGTTGCCACTAGGTGCACAAAAATATCTATGAAATCTACATAAGTATATCGAGAGTCATATTGGTGGACCAATGGGGTCTAGAAGACTATTGATCTAGGGCTGCCTCTGGTATCAATCTTTTGAAGCGTGAATGAAAATTTATCAGCTTGATAGTACAGGAAAAGGAGGTAAAAAAAATGATGAGTACTTGAATACTCTTTCATTGTCCTTCCTCATGAATTGATCATGCATCATATCTGCAATGAATTTGGAATAATCAAACACGATGGCAGGGGGCTATCTAGGAGTCTAAATGGGCATGAAGGCTATGATAATCTATCAACATATTCACTGGTAGTATAGCCCAAAATACTAGATATCATTGATATAATGTCTCGGACCATCTTGGAAAAAATGGTGCACATGTATGGGGAACGATCCTTTGGTATGTGTTTTTCTTCCATAATGAAGGTGTGGAATAATTGAGCAAGTTTGATGGAGGTAATTTTAGGGAATTTGTCAAGCAGGTTTCCAATAGAAATGGGGGTCAGGTTTTGACTTGGTTGCAACTGCATCATTTCATTCATAGATTCATCAGTGATGGTGAATAAAAATGTATGGGTGGGAGTCATCACTGCTCTTTGGTTGGGACTGTAGTTCATATGGCAATACTGGACAATTTCGGGGAAGATATGGACTCTAGGGAATTGGTACTTGGTAAAATTTGATTCCCAAGGACCTATTTTGTCTGCGTAGTTCAAATACTGGTCTCTGTATCTGTAGTGGAATTTCAATGGGGATTCTTCGACAGTGGTGTCCTTAATTTGGAAATTTTTGTCCGCCAAGGGGAGATGATCTAAATCTAGGTGGGGAGTGGTAATTTGTCAGACATTGATTACAACTAGAGCAACCATTCTTGGTTCTTGTGGATTGAAGAATGGGAAAAGGGATTTTCAGTTGAAATAGGGGAAAATTGGTTCAATTCAAAGAGGTTTGGGGTTGTTGGAAAAATTTTCCACCTAACTACTTAATAATTCAAGCAATTGAGTAATAGGTTTTAGGAATGCGAAGGGGTTTCTTAGTGATTATAGGTAAATACCTGGTTTTGGCTCTGAACGAGTTGATAGGTGACCATGCAAGATTTGTAGGAGTCGTACGTGACTAAAGAGTGGACTGGAAGTTTTAGCAGCTTCTGCAAGTTGGCAGTTAGATGTGGGTTGGTGGTTGCACGTAGACTGTAGCCTGCATGGAAGTCTTACCATCTTTTTTTTTACGATAAAACCAAAAAGAATGAGTTTTTTAGTTTTATTTGCAAGGTCAACTAAATTTGGTGGGTACACGGGCAAAAGGTATGTTTGACGTTTAGTGGGGGATGAGACATTTTGTCATCTACTGGGAGGCGGTAAGCAAGTTTTTATCGCACCGCTTTTGGGATGGGGTGGTTTTGAGGGGAAGCCACCTGATGCCATTCATTGGACACCATGTAGCAGCGGAGTCGAAAGTGAAACCACCCATATTGGGTGGGTAATGTTTGACCTTCAGAGGGCACCCGATATGAGCATCAACTATCGGATCAAAAGGGGCAAATCACACAGTGATCAGGACGAGATTTTGTTACTAGGTATAATGGAGGGCCCACGGAGTTTTAAAAGTGGAAAGATTAAGTTAATCAGGGATTATGGTGTGGTTAGGGTGTCAGGGCTGATTTCATTGGTAGAGTTTGATTATTAATTAATTGCAGATTGGTTGATTAATCTCTTTTATCAGTATAGGGTTTTATAAAATTTATATTTCAAACTTTTCAGGGTGGGATATTAGTATATGGGTTTTTATTTTATAACTATACGGGAAGGGTTTTATTGCTTTTTGGGATTTAATATATATAAGTTTAGAAATTAATATGATGCTGGGGGAGAACCAATAAAGCGCCAAGTATAATGTATTTTGTTTATTTGTTTTTAATTTGACATAGCACATTATACTTATGGTTGAAGTATTTTTTGGGTTTTTGTGAGAAAAAGGGGTTTTTCCATAGGGGTGATCACTTTTCTAAGGTTTTACCTTTAGAGAAAAAGGTTTATTAGAGGGAAAATGACTTTTCTTTAGGAAAATGATGTTTTTTTCAGGAAAAGGGATTTTTTGCGGAATATGAGTGAATTGAAGGGGGGAAATGTTTATGATGAGAATTTTAGTACTTTAGGACCGATAAGTCATTAGGCTGAGGGTCGAGTCCCTCCAGAAGTCAAAGAAATTCTCTGAGCCCCTTTGACTTAAAAGTTTTGGTACTTAGAACCTTTCCTAGAAGTTAGTTAAGTGAACAAATGTAATGAACGAGGGAGGTTAATCAATTGACTTTGCGAACTTTGATACATGCTCAATTTTCACCTATACTTAGAACTTTAATGATGAAGGTGAAAAATATGCTCTTATCTAAAAATCATCACAATTTTGTAACCATCTTTCTAATTACTCACCTACTCATCCTACCATTTTTAATTCTCTTTATTAGGGTGCATTTAAGCTGGCAAATCCATTATCAAAACATCTTCTTTTCTTTTACAATAGAAATCTATCTAAATATAACCTTATTACATCCAAGGGCTTAGATTAAATAGTTGAGCTCCTTTTATTTACTCTACCTAATCTAATTATCTACCAAGATTAAACAATTTGGTCATATCTTATTCTCTATCTATAAGCATTAAATCGAAAACATGAAATAGTGAAGTTTAAACATTTTGACTATTCATGGATTGTGGCGAGGGTACAAGCTACACACAACAATTATTCTACATCAAAAAGTAAATAGTAGTGGCATTTTGACTTGCACACTTTCATGGTCTTTCCTTTTCTTGGCGTTCATTTTTTTATTATTATCTTTTTTGACCTTTTTTATTCTTTTTTACCTCTGATTTTTCTTTTAGGACATACCCTCTTTACTTTTGTTCATTTTTTTTTATTGTTTGAATAAGGAAAACTTTTGTAGAAAGAAAAGGTATGTACATATTATAGATTTGATCTTAGCCATTCAAAAATTATGACTCCTATTGGTATAGGAACCTAACATACCCAATAAATATGTCGAACTCTATTGTCATCTCTAGATTTTTCGTTGTAAACTGATGATCCCAATATCTTGAAATGTTACACATCTAGTTTCTTCCTTGGAAAAGCTTCCTCTCATGTATTCATGGCAATAATCCCATGAAGAATCTTGTTCCGCAAATATATCATTATGTTGCATGCTTCAAGCCATAAGCATAGAGGTAGGCTTTGGTCATGAAACATCGCCCGTGATGCTCCCATTATACATTTTTTCTTCCTCTCATCTACTGCAGTCCATTGTGGGTTATGAGGTGCTATCAACTCCCATCGAATGCCTTCCTTTGCACAAAAAAATTTAAACTCATTTGACATATACTCACCATTGTTATCACTCCTTAGAGACTTCACTTTCCTACCCATTTCTTTCTCAACATGTGCTTTAAACTCAACAAATTTGGATAGTTCTTAGCTTTGTTCTGCATGAAGTAAATCCAACACTTTCGTGATAAATCAGCTACAAATATCACATAATACCCATAATTTCTAGTGGAGACCGTCGAGAAAGGTCCACAGAAATTAGAGTGGCTCCTTTAAAGCATTTCATATGCCCTGCTATCCTAGTGATTGAAGGTGGATTTCGTGTACCTAACCAATGTAAGCCCTTTTCATGCATCCCGCAAGTCAAGTGCCCCATTGGGGAGGCCTGTAGAAATATTTTGCATGATATTCAAATCACTGCGATGCAAATGACGAAGTCTTCTATGCTATAATTTTCTCAGCACCTTACCTCCTCTTTTGATCAACGTTGCAAATTATTCCACAACTAATTTGTAGATCTTATTCACTCAAACCTCGATCTCATTCACTTTAACCGTGTTGATTTGTCTTAAGAAGGCCTCTCTTTTGCTTAATATTACATCATAGACACCATCTTCGAACACCACTACGTAAACCATACTCTTCTTCACGCCTGGTACATACATCACATACTTGAGCTTGAGAGGGGAGCCAAAATCCCTCTAAAAAGTAATGGTGCCAATACTGGTAGCGATATACCTTCGATCATCTCCCATATCGATGTGAATATGGAGATGCTTCTACTCTATGTCAGTGAAAAATTCTTTCTTCCCCATCATTTGGAATGAGGCACCACTATTGAGATACCATGCACTACCCATCATTTTTCTTTCTATGCATGTAATGAGGATAGATTAAGTTCTAACTATGAAAACAAGGCTTCACCCACTTCTCCTCCTATAGTCTTCTTGCTTGCTTTCTTGTGTGGACATTTCATATAATAGTTTCCCAATCCATAATAGTGAAAACACTTGATTTTAGAAAAGTATTCCTTCTTTCCCCCATGACCAGATTGTAGTTTAGATTGGGATTTCTTCCCTTTCCATTTCCTTCTTTACCATCCAAGGCATAGTTCTTTTCATCCTCACCCTTGGATCAAGTCCTCTATCTATTTCTCTTTCTTATTTCTTCCTGCACTAGATTGGACCATAATCCCTTCCATCTGGGTAGTTTCTCTATATTATTTACCAAATCTTAATATATATGAAACCTATTGGGGAGGCTCAAGAGAGACAAAGCTACTAGATGTTATTCAGGGCTAGTAATAGTGACCGTGCTAAGTTCATCATGACACTTTATAAACCTGCTCAGGTACTATAAATTTTTTTCATTTTTTTCACCTTAATACTTTGAATCTTGTCCTTGAGTGCTAGCTTCATGTGGTCACTATTATTCTCAAACAACTCCATCAATGTTTTTCACATCCCAAACATAGTCTCTTTCCTCTGGATATGTGAGACAATATGATCCCAAAATCCCCCCAATATGATCCTCCTCACTTAAACCACATCCTTCTTCCACTGATCAATATCCTAAGCATCCGATGTTGGGAGTTTTGATACATCTATATTGATGTATTCTACCAGAAAATTATCATCCAATAATGCGTCCAATTCTATCTTCCATGCCACAAAATTTGTGGTTTCTTCCAAAACATACTCAAACCCGAGTCCATTTAAAGCCATATTCTCAATCCTAGAGAAAACATGTAACATTGATCTTGAAATTTGAACCTCCTACAATGAAAACTTCGAAATGTCTTCTCTATTGTGAATCTACCTCTCATACCATGTAAAAATTAATGTCTAGATTCAAATTTTCTCATGAAATTTATGAAATCACAAGGCTTGAAGCTACTCTAATGATCTATGAAGGTAAAATCACAATCAATAACACAAGTGATTAACATTCATCAATATTAAACACATATACAAAAATATTTATCTCAGGGAAAGAAACTACTCAAAACACCTTACTATCTGTATTGCATTAATCAAATAATCTGGATTAAGACAATATGCTCTGCTCAAGCTTGAGCTAAACCTACATGTGTATCTCCTATCCTATACCTGAATGACTCACCTTAGTAAATACTTAGCCAAAATTGCTTGCCTGGAAGCTCCTATTTCCTTGCATTGTTCCTCAAGGAATTAGCCCCATTATTTAAGAAATTACTCAATCTACATTCCCCAATTTCTCTAGGTCCTTCTCTGACTGCATGCATGACATGTACAACTTGGAATACTTTACAATTGATAGTACACTTCCCATGAAATCCAATCTAAACTAGGTAACTCGAATTGTTTTCATGCAACAATTATGTTGGGTTGATTCATCAGTTAACTAAATGATCAATCAGTGTGAAAAGAGTTACATGCCCACAAACTTGACCTCCACTAGTTCTTCTCACAATGAGAACCTGTTACACTCACAATAACTCAAATTAACTGAAGTGTTTTGCCACAAATTAATAATCAATCATGTAGAAATGAACTCAAGCGTCTCAAACTCGAATTTACTGAGTTAACTAAGTAATAAGAGCCATGCCACCTTAGTTAACTAACTCCAGGTATTCTCATTAAGTTGAGATTCAAATTTTAATATAGTTTGACCAAGGAAAAGTCAAAACTATATTTTCTTACTTCATTGTGAACACAAGATTTCGAAACAACAAATATTTCTTCTTGCCACCACTGGACAAAAGACACCATTATGAATTTCTCATGGCATAATGCGAAGGAAGCCACTACACTATGGATCAACAAGGCACCACTTGCTAGAGATCCACCACTCGTCCATTGAAAGGTCCCATATTTCAAGCTCTTATGGATCATGCTTCACAATGTTTCATATTGGATCAACTTGCAAAAGACTCAAATGACCATGGGCCTTGTTTCATCCTATTTTCATATTAGACCCACTCTAGAATCTATGTTCATCAACTAACTACAAACACCATTCAAGGTCAACAATTAATTTATCCTCTCGAACCCTCTCAATAGTATACTCTCAAGAGACCTCACAACTCACAACTCACAACATAACTCTATAACTCTATATGATACACAACACAATAATTAATTTGGATCTTAATGAACAAGTCCATTATGAGATCCATGTAATCAATACAATCGATAATTCTGCATAATTAACTATCACTCAATCAACCACCAAATATTTCCACTACCTCAATGCATACAAGAACGAAATATATGATCGCTTGGAACATAACAAGGTATGATGACATGGGTGCACAGTTAGAAATATAACATAACATTTTATTGAGATCAATTCTACCCACTAACAATGATCACTCACCATGAATGCATTGAGACTATTCATTAGAGACCAAATTAGCTAAAATGTTGCGAACCACCTCAATCGATATTTCGAACAAATCCATGGGAAAACTCTATGATATAAGGCTCATGGATCTCATTTTGGTTGCTAAATGAAAGTGTGGTTGACACGTAACTAGCATCATGAAGTGATATGAACAAGCATAATATAAGTAGACTATAGCACTAGGAAAGTGTCACTCTATGAGCACTATGAGACTGTGTCCCTACTCCAACTATCAGAAAATTAAATTTCTTATCCTCAGAACCTGTTCCACCTTCATCATAATCTTTGGAGGCACCTCCAAAACCTGTGTAACCTCTACAAACCTCAATAGAAAATCTAATTATCATGCAACTACTCCATCAATGTCTGACATCAATGCAAATCTTATTAACTAGCTCCATTGTTGACACCAACTCCAACATCGTGCTTTCAACATTCTCCCCTTTGGCATTAATGGAAATCTTCAACCATAGCCCCAAACTGATCTTCTTCAGTTCTATTTGTGTGGTCTTCACTCTCAGTTTGGTGGCTGCTTCACTCTCCCCTTTGATATCAATGGAAAAGGGTGGGCTAATCTACTTGAAAACACCATTCTGACAATAATGAATGTATCACACTAATACCAATAGGTAGGGTTGATACCAACAATGTTTCTAATGAAACAAGATTAGTTGCCAAAATCATTGCAAAATAATCATGAGGAACCAAAGAAAATATTTTCACATGCGATCAATATTCCTTGATTCAAACACCATGCACTTCTTCATGTTGAGCATGCTTCCCCTCAACATATACTAGGGGTTGTAAACATCTCATCCACATTTTTTTTCAAGAGGATTTAATGTTTCCATTTCCTCGTTTCCAAATGCAGGAGGCCATAAACTAGACCAACACTTCCACCATCTATGACCAATTGAAAGTACAATACCTCATAAGCATATTAGATGGCTATAAAAATGAATTACAACATTGTTTTAATGACATTCATAAGCCCACTCATGGCTGCAACACATTCAAGGTGATGGTCTCCAATGAATGATTAGCTATAGAAACATTGCACCATCAACCAAATGATAAATATGAGATACTACAATACTAATACATGAAATATAAGGCTAAGTTGTGGCTGACATCTATGCATTCTTATCAACAACCAATGGACATGAATGATTATGGAAAGACTCATTGCTCTTTTCTATGCATGCCCAGACAAAGTGACTACACAACTAATAAACCCAAGTGATATAAACAACAAGGTGCACTATTGTGTATCACACAGAAGAGTGATTTACATGGGTGATATAGCCTCATTGACATGCATGCCAAACTAAGTGATTCACACTCCCAAGGAAGGGCTACTCAACCAACAACTTAATGGTGACAATGATCAACAATGTAAGTACATGGCTACAAAATGACTGCATTCATAGGTGCTTACAATGATAAAGTAAAACTCCCTTTCACTCATAAATATAATGAACGCATCAAAAACAAAAGACATGAGTGAGAAACATCATAGAAATAGCATGAAATCCTTGAAACCCTAATGGATGGATAACTTCCCTCAGATAATTATACCTTATTTCATTCTTGTTGATCATGTGGACTTGATCATGCTAGTAGGCTCTTGATCACACCATGTTGATGTTGCTAGTCAAACTCATGCTTTCTCCATGCTTCTACATTGTTGCTAGGTGCTCCGGCTGAGGCTATGCATTCCTCATATATACTTTTTCAGTCTTGTTTGAGTAAATCTAAGAATAATAGATTGCAATGGGGACTAGTCGCTTCTACTATGAATCTAATTGAATGTATGGTTGTGTAGGTCCAAGTAGTAGAGGTTTGAAATATTGCACAATTATGTTGGAATCTCTCCACTCGAAGATTTTTACCTCAACTTTATTAACTTAGCTCTCCACGAAGAGGCATTTGACAAGAACTCTAACTCCATGAGGGTGGTTTAATTTCATATTTTTTCAAGGTTTGGGCTTGTGAAGTTGTTCATATTCATATCAACCTCCAAAACCATAAATGGAAGTTCCCATACATGGTTTGGAATTCTACCACTTACCATATTTATTTGTTAATATATGTTGTGTGAGGTTCTTATAATTGATGAAGGTGTTTCCAATGGCCCTTGCAAGAAAGGTTTTTCAATCTCCCTAAAAGCTTTGGCATTGCAAACCTCTAGAGAAATATATCATATTAGCTTATTTTTTCTTAAACTCAAATTATTTATAAAAGTGTAATTTCTAAACTCTAGAAGAATGGATCCACTATAATAGATTTCAGTCAACATAATAGAGCTAGCTTCATTCCATTGTTGTAATCACATATGCACTAGTTTTTCTTTACACACAAAGATAATACAAGGAAACTCTCTATCCAAAAGAGAATTGATTAAGAAATTGAAAAAAAGCTTTCAAATTCAAAAAAAATTATTTTTAAAATTTAAAAATATATTATTCCATTGAGTTATTTATAATACTTATAATAATGAGATTTTTGTATTTTTGACCTTCAAAATAAATCATTGCATTAAGTTATACATTCATCATAGAGTAAGATTTTTGTATTTTTGACATTGAAAATACATCATTCCATTAAGTTATACATTCATCATATTTATAATAGTGAGATCTCTCAAAGTTCGCACGGTTTAGGAATGGAATAGAGAAAGGTAATAGATTATTGGAAAGATCTAGCATACTGAAAGACTACATTTTAGATATCTGATTTGGAATGTGACATCTAAAAGAGCAAAAAAAAAAGTGATGACATAAATTCTTTACATTTTAGATATGTCATTTGGAATGTGCCATTTAAAAAAAGAGTTATCACCTAAATTCTTTAAATTTAACCTTGAAAAGACGACTTGAGCCGACAAACGGAGCCGGACTTCAAAACCCTATATAAATTAAGGATATATTTCACAAGACTCGACCATAAGCAATTTGGAGATTCTTGATATATTTCGTGCTATTCGCTCGCGTCCATCTTCGAGAATATTTCTACAAGAAAATTGTGAACGTAAGGGAATAATTTACGAGTGATAACATGGAACCCTTTCGCATGGACAGTGGGAAAGATGACGACCACGAGCCAGAAGAGATTTTTGATCTGCTGCCCCCAAGATTTAGAGAAATCAGTGGCAGTTCAACAGCCATGGAAGGTTTCAATCTTATGAATGACGATCTTATAAGCCATCGAATTATTCCAGCTCTTCACAGACGTCTGCGGATCATCATTGCGAACGCCAGGTCCGGACCTATTGTAAATAGACTTCGACATCTGGTTGACTCAGCCCCTCCGTCCCCAAGAAAATGCAGTCTGCTGTTCCGTGTGATTCCGAAGCTGAATTATGTAAACATGAGTGAAATGAAATTTATCGATTGTGCCATCCGAGACAAGAGGATGTCACCCTTCCCTCATCGTGAGTTCACTGCGTTAACTATTCCGCATCAGACGCCGACAGAATTCAGCAGCGGAAACCCCATTGTTGTATCCTTTGTGGAAGCGATCGGGCATAAAATTATTTTCTGGAATCAGTTTAATGGGCGGCATCCCTTCTGTTACATTCTAAATGCAGAGCATAATTCTGATAGGGCTTTCCGTGCTTTGGATACTTCCACAATACTTCAACAACTCCCATGGGAGCGCTTCAATTGGATTAAGAAGACAATAGTCGGGAATCGGCTGATAGTGTTTTTGGTGACCACAATTGGTGCATTCATGTTGTCGTTAGACGTAAACACTGAAAGATGGTCACTTCTTCCGGAGTGTCCAGCGACGTGGTTCAACGAATATCATACGCCCATCCCGTGGAAAGGAAAGTTGTATTTTGTAGATATAAATAGCTGGGTATTCCGACGCACTGATGATGCTACCCAAGTCGTTCCTATGCACTTCGATCTTCACACGAACATGTGGGTAATTGGAGGTGATGAAAACACGACTTTTGCTCGGCGTTTCATGAGTTTTTATCCCAGATATGGATTTCGAAGACACCGAAATCTGGTTATAGTGGATAGAGGGAGATGTATGATATCCTCCAAGTCCGGAACACTGTATGCAATATCTCACGCCCCAGAAAATGTGTACGATATGGGAGATTCTTATGATGACCATCCCATCGGGAATATTTATGCTATGGATGATTTGACGCGTGGATGGAAGCAAATCGAGTGCCGGAAAAGTGAGCACACTCAACAAATTGATCCATTCAAACTCCCCAAGCTCTCAGATAAGCTTCTGCAAGGTGTATATCTGCTTCACAGATTTAACTGTTGGGAAATAAACGAGCACGATATACTCCTTGTTGCCCTACAATATTCGAATTTGGCTCACGGTCTGTGGGCTAGGTATGCGTGGTGGATATTGAACAAGGATGATGGTGTTAAAAATTATGGTTGCCAGGAGTTGAGTAGGTCTGAATTAGAAAATGCTTCCTATATTTCACTTTTGAAAGTAGAAATGTGACGCTGGAAAATTTTAAAATTGAAGTATTCAAATCATTTTTATTTGTTTTATTTTAAAATTGTTATAGTGAGTACCGTAGAGAGGTTATAATGGATAATGGAGATGTTTAGTATCCTCCAAGTCCCTAACACTCTTTGCAATATCTCACGCATAGAAATTTTCTACAGAATCGGGATATTTATGATATCGATGACTTAACGCGCGGTTTGTACCTATTCCGTCACCCAAATGGAATAGATTGCAACATTCGAATCAATATGCAATATCTCACGCATATGCTGAACAATGGGGAATTGATTGTCATTTTAGTTTCCCGTCTTAAATGATAAAAAACAAAGAAAATTCACTGAAAATGATCTGATACGTCGAGCATGTTACGTTAAAATTTCACTCGAACTAAAATTCATTTAATACTTTTGAGCAATTCTAATGTGACAAATAAACAAACATGAATCAATGGCCATGTGATTAGAAGGTTATTCTCCTTCAATTAAATGTAACAAAGTATCTTTAATTTTTATTAGATAAATATGAATCAATAGGCATGTGATTAGAAATTTATTCTACGTCAATTAAATCTAACCTAGTATTTTTAATTTTTATGCTGGAATATAAAATCCATGTACCTTTGACCAATCTTAGTGTCACAAAAAAAATAAACTTACGTCACTTAAAAAAAATCATTGAAACACCACATTTTAAGTAAGATTGGTATCCAATATAACTATTATGGACACTCAGATAGCATTTTTCTAATGTAAATATTTGTTTTAATTTTATTATATGCTAAAGCTGAGGAAGAGGATAACTAATATACATCTTGATGTGTCAATGAAAACTTGTAATAGCTAATTAAACTACTAAATAGCCTCAGGATCATGGCCTCTTTAGAAATTTGGAGGTTTCTATTTTGTTCATTTGACCCAAAGAGTACCCTTAATAATTCTATTGGTGAGTGGAAGGGCTATGGGAAAAACCAAATGGTGAATTAGATGTATTATTGTGGCCATATTGTAAATGTGTTGAACATTGAATTTTTGTATATGAAGGTGAGTGGTCATCATGTATTCTATCTTATTTGGATCTTTGTTAAACCATAGGAAATTGAGGAGCATGAAGGACATGTGTAAGGAAGAGACTAAGGAAAATAGGTTTTAGGAAGGCACTTCAGAGGGAAAGAGAACAAAAGCCACCAATGGAAGAATTGACCTTTAAAGAGAGGATTGCCATCGAAATAAAAGAGGATAGTGAGTTTTGGCTTGACAAACTCAATTTCCACATTGAGAATCTCCTTGAAAAGGAAAGCACCCATAACAATTTGCAAAAGGAAATGGCCATCCATTATGACAGAATGAGGTTGAAGGAAAAACTCCACGAAACCCTAATCAGCCAAGACGAGAAGGGTAGGTTAGATTTTTTTACTGATGCTTTCATTATTGGATAACATACCTCATTAGGCATCTCTTGACAAATTTTGGGAGGATTTGGAGAAGAAGTTGTGTTTTAGTGCATATTGGTGCACACTTGCAATTTTTGGCAATTTTCTATCTAGCAGCATAGCTCACGCTTCTATTCTTCCTCAGGGCTCCAAATGATGGAAACTCAGCATTTATGGAATGCTTATGACCCACTCTCAAAACCCATTTTCCCACATTCCTATTCTTGGGCTCTTTTTTTGATAAATTTGCAAAAAAGAGGCAAAAAATCACCTTTCTGGCCCTCTTTTTCCATTTGGTTAAGCACTTGCTGACACCTTGGAAGAATGGTCATATATGAGCCAAAATGGGTAATTTTGAGTGCATAAATACTCTAGAGACATATAAACTCTCCCATATTTCTAGAAAAGGCTTCTGATCTACATTTTGACTTGAACAAGGCACTAAAAAATAGCCTCCAACGGCTTGCTACACACCTAGAAATTTTTGAGCTTTTTCTAAAATGGTCACTATGTAATTTTTGTAATTCCTAGTTTGACTTTGGTAAAAGTCAAAAGGGTGAAGTAGATGAATGAGAAGGGTAAAATTAAATGTAAATAATGGGTAGTTAGACTTTTAAAGTTGTTTTTATGTAAGTTGGACCTGATTTATGAGAGAGGTTGGAGTCAAAGTTTATTGTGGAAGTTGTTTTTAACTTCGCTAGGCATTAGGGTTTGGTTGGAACACCTCATGGAACATTTCCTCTAGTCATGGATTGGACCCGTGAGAGTGAGGAGATTTTGTTTTTTTCTTTATGTATCAGTTTCTTAGTGATAGAACGGGTTGGATTTCACAGGAGAGTACTATTGTAGCTTGTACTTGGATATTTTCTAGAAATGAAAGGACATAGTTTGTAACTATTATCTAGGAATTCATGTGCAGTAAGTTTGTGATGTTATTTTTTCTTTGCTATAACTTTATATGAAATATATTCATCTTCTCTTTCCATTCATCAATTCTTCAATGGTTTTCCTTATAGTTTATACACAAAATTCTTTGCATAAAGTTCTATTTTGATGGAAAAATCATAATGTGTAATTTCCTTTCTTGCTTAATGAATTCATATTTCATGCTCATTAACACCTTTCTCTTCTTCTAAACACTACACTACATCAACAAACCCTAAGATCCATCACAAAAGTAATGCTACCTTGCTCCTTTATATATTTTGTATCCCTTTGATCCTTTAACCTAGCTGCCTAGTTTTTCTTTCTTATCCAGCAATAAAACCCTAAATTTCCCAAAACCCATGTGAGCCTAGCTATCTAGCCTAAAATCCTTTACATTCCAGTCATCTCTTGACTGTGATTTCATAGAGAGAGCCCTCTATGGCTACCTCCATCAATCTCCTCATCAACCTCGGACGTTGTGGAAGATAACAGAGGGCATGCCAACTAGGGAGTGCGAAGGTGTTCTAGTGAATGTAAGGTTCCCAAGTCATGGAAAAATCTAATGCTAGTTGTGAGGTCATGGATGCCAAGGTGTGTTATGGAATGTTAGGGCATGCTAATATGTGCTAGATAGTATGAAGACATGTCAAAGAAGCTAAGATGCGTAAAGTGCTAAGGCATGCCAAGATGTACAAGGGTGTGATAATGCATGCAAGGTATTTTCAAGGCAACAAAAGGGAGGAAAAATTTAAACTACAAGGAAATGAGAACATGGTATCGTTAATAAGTCATCAATTTACATTTTCCATGAGGGGCATGCTAGGCACACTGACACTAGGTTCCAATAGGTGCCAAGTGCCAATGTGCGTCAGGGAGTGTGATGCATGATATGAAATGGCAGAGCATATCGAATAGTGCTAAGTTGTGCTAGAGAGTGCCAATGCATGCTGAGGAGTGTTATGGATTACTAGGACAACACAAGGGAGCACTAGGTCAAAATTCATGGAAGTGAATGAATATGAGGGTGTCGGGGAGTGTCAATGAGTATTAGCTCTCATACCAAGGAGGAAATAAATGAATATGAGGGTTTCTACCCCCCCTGCCTTTGAAATATCTTCCTCTTTCTCTTGAATGCATATTGTAACAAAAATTTTTTCTGCTGATAGAAATACTTCTGCCAATATACAGCAAAATTATACTCAAAAGGGCATTTTCAAATCTCTTCCTTATATACCAATATGTACATTACCTCACGCTACATCTTAATGCAACATATTTTCTCCACACGTATTTTCTCCAAATGCCTCCAATATGATATAAATGCATCCATCATTACATGCAAATATTATAAAGGCAGCGGCTGAGATTTACCTGCCCGGTTAGCATAAGCTCAAGAAACAATTCATTTTCTCACTACCATTTTTTACGAGCATTGCAAATTGCTACCCACAGTTCCCTTGGAGTGAGAACCCTCTCATGGAAGTTATTTTGGCCAAACTCATGCTACAAACTGCTCAATTTTCTGAAAACAACTTGTGAATTGTAGAAACAACATGAATGGATTCTCTTCAAACTATTTGGAATTGGCACGAGTACATAATGTCCATAGAGGTGTTAATTTGTATTCTGTATTCAGTAATCCCGTGCTTGATGGTGAATACAATTAAATAATCTACAAAATGAGGAAAACAAACATGAACTCCACAATAGTCCAGTGCTTAATTATGGTTCCCTTCAACGCGGCCTTGTATTGGTGGTTCCGCGCTTCTCCATCAGACTCCAAATAGGACCACGCTCAGTATGACAGTGTTCTTTTCCTCTAGCATTTGATGTGACAACGTCTTTTTCCTCTAGAATTCAACAGAACGTCTTTTTCCTCCATCAATCAACGTGATGGTGTTTTTTTCCTCCAGCAATCAACGAAGCAACAACGACATCAAAATTTCGACTTCTTCAAAACTCAATTAACATATCAGTGCCATTCTGCCAAAACTTCTAGTATCGTTGCAGAGAAAGAGAAATCGAGCCGATCTTTAGATTCAAACAAGTGAAGAGACAAATCGCTTGCATTCCTTCAACCCCAACGTGGTTGCCCTCTTCCAGAAGATACAAACCACCTACGAGCCTCTCACCGATGACACTGCTCGCAAGGCCTTCGATGAATTCGTGTGCCTGAGGGATGAAAGGCTCAACAGGGAACAACAGAGGGCCTCCGATGTCTCTTCGAAGCGCAGGAAAATGATGGACGAGCTCAATGAGAAAGAAAAGGCCTTCGACACATGGAAGCAGGCAACGGAGCCAAGAATGACAAGGCTGAGGAGGACAGAGCCGTGAAGAAGCTCTGAGAGGAAGTTGTCAGGATTCGAGCTAAGCACGCAGAGAAATCCTTCAATTTTGCACAGTCATTCGCAGACAGATTTTGTGCATTCGATGGACAAGGAAAAAATGGTGAAAGCTACGTGGAATTCATTGGCTGGATGCAACGATTATAGTGCTGAGAGGCAGCAACGTTTATAGGGTTTGTTTGGCAGCATTCAAGGTGAGTAGCGTGACAGTGGTAGGCTTGACGGAAAAGGTCAGACAACTGACACCAACAATTATATGGGCAACGAATTTATGAAACGTTTATGAACAGAGAGCGTAGGTATGGCAGACATAATGCAGGCAATGTGGGATAGGCATTCAGGCACTCAGTCACTGAATTATATGGAGAGCAGAGAAGCAGATAATGGAGTTACAAGGCACAAGAGCTAAAAAAAGGAGCTGGCTTTGATACCATGTCAGGCCAGGTAGTAACTCCATTAAGCAAAAACATATTCGTATCTTCTATTCCATCAGATAGGTTTATTATATACGCGAGGGAGAGACTGTTTAGTTGATCTCCCGATGGCTGTTCATATTTCTCATTTATTTATTTACATATATCTACCCAATCACAAGGATTAGGTGTCAACACACTTCTTCAGTTTAAGATGAACGTTAAAACCTATTAAAATAAGTGTATTTTTCCTCCTTGAGTGAAATATACACTCATTTCTTTCTCTTACTCAAATTCCAAAATTTTCAAATACGTCAAATTCATATCCCTTCTCTAATAATATTGTTATTGTTTATATAGATTTAAAGAAACTTTTATATTCAGTTGATTTCTTATCTTTTGTTTAACAATCAATTTCACTTCAAGTGTGTTCATGTTTTAATTGTTATTTTGTTTAGTCCTCCAATTTTCAAAGAGACTCTTTAATTTCTTAATATTTTTAGTCCTCAAATTTTCAATGGACCTCTCTTTAGGTTCTCAAGACTTCTTTGGCACTCGCACAATTTTTGGTATTTAATTGAAAAACTAACCTCTTCTCCACTATAGTTATTCCTCTTATAGCCTTTGTATTACTATTAACATGGGAATTAAACTATAATATTTATTCTATTAATCTCATTGCTGATTATATCAAGAATGTCATTATCGCACTCAAAAATAAAAGAAATTACTCAATGTAGAGATTGTAAAGTTTACAACTAGTTCCATGCCCTAAAAATCATCTCTATTCAATATGAGATTAGGTGTTGGGATGCACAGCTAAACTTTGGAGAGAATTTAACATTACATACATTTAAAAAAACACTTGTTGTAACACCCTCCTCCCACATCTACCCAGCTAATCAGCTAACTTGGGTAAAAATGTGAAAAGAAGCTACTATGATATGATTCAACCTCCTAAGTTACGTTAAGGAAGTTGAATCGAGGGAAACACATCAAACATAACTTCCACATCAACAACAATTCTCTCAGGATCCATCCCAACCACTCAGGTATCATGAACATGGGTCCCACTGAGTTTTTAAGCTATTAAACCTCTAGATGCTCATACAAGATTGCATCCATGCCTCTAGGGACTATTTCTAGTAGACTTGTGCAAGAAACCGCAAGATTAAAGGCATTTTTCAAGCCCAAAAAATATTGAAAATACCTAGAACTTGTTGTGACTTGTGGAATAAATGAAAAACATGATGAAATTTTAATAAACAAAAAAAATAGCTCTAGGACTAGGCTTCACCACCCCCCACCGGGAGTGACATTTTTCAAGCGCTTCGAATCAATTAAATCTATAGGTCTAGGATACAAGATAAAGCATGAAGGATTAAAAAATATTATGATACATGATGAGAAGGATCACCACCTCCTCCCTTGAACTGTCATGGAAACAATTAGGTCGTGCATCCATCATTTTAACAATTAGAATTAAATATACGGAATAACCATGACATCAACTGGTCAATTAACCATGCTTATAACCAACATAAAACAATGAAAATAACAGTGAGACAACAGCCGTTAAATCCACATATAAATAAGTACAAAATCAAGAGAACTTATCTTTTATTAAATGTAGGCAAGTCCCACTAGGATTGAGACTTCCATGTACCACTCAACTATAAACATGGTTGAACCAAATATTTCATTCAGCCAATCACCTATGTGCCATATTCCAAAGATGAATGTGGGATATCATAAAACACATTAGTCAAAACCATCTAGGGCTTCGAGAGGCCAAACCACCTCACCTATCAAACATTGATTCCACCTCATACTTAGAAATCACAAAACCATCATTAGATTAGTCTCCACCAAGGTCTTCTAGGGCTCCAGAGCGTTTATTCCAACTAAGGCTCCAGGACTAGTAACTCAACCAAAGCTTATACTGGGCTCTTGAGAATTTGTCCAACCAAGGCTCCAAGACTAGTAACTCAACCCAAGTTGTTACAGGGCTCCAAAGAGTTTATCCTACTAAGGCTCCAGAAACTAGTAACTCAACCCAAGCTAAATGAAACATGAGAACACACTAGAAAAATAGAGAAATAAATCCACAACACCATGGCTATGTAGGAAATATCAAGGCTAGGAAAATCCATTGTCAATCCAAGAGTGACATATCATGACCAATAAACCAGATGCATATGCCATGCATGCAAAAAAAGTGAGGAAAGCATACATGCAACTCTGTCCTTGCAAGAAAAAACTACTATAGTGTTGAAAATAATTTTGAGAGGGGGGGTGAATCAGTATTATATAATTCTTTTAATAAATATTCCTTATTTGTTCTTTGAACTAGTTTTGCATGTCAGTACCATAAAATAATGAGCATGAACAAAGAAAACAGATAGTCACACCAAAGAACACAAGATGTAAGGTGGAAACCCAATGTGGGTGAAAACCACCTGCTGCAATATGTCTCTATCTTCTTTCAAATTA
>APFE031409504.1:33410-110615 GCA_000404065.3 Pinus taeda | reverse complement strand
GTTTCTCCTGGAAGGGAGCTACAACCCCCTACTACTTTTCTTACAAGGACCACTTTTCATAAATTTTCAAACTGGATCCATAAGCATCAAATGATCATCAAGTATAAGAGAATCACCCAGTCAACTGTAGTAACCAGATCAACAATAATAGGACCAAACCCAGAACACAACAATGATAAACAAATATTTTAAGAGAAGTAAGCACCCTGCTCAACTGCTAGCCTGCTTACGTAAGCACCCTGCTCAACTGCTTGCCTGCTTACAGTACTCACCCTGCTCAACTGCTTGCCTGCATACAAGTACGCACCCTGCTCAACTTCTAGCCTGCATACAAGTACGCAGCCTGCTCAACTGCTAGCCTGCGTACCTTGCTCTGAGTCCATTGAACTGCCTGCGGTCCTCCGCACCTGAAACCCTTTTGTGCCTGCGTATGGGCGCACCTGCAACCCTTTTGTACCTGCGTACCAGCGCACCTGAAACCCTTCTGTTCCTGCGTACGGGTGCAACTGCAACCCTTCTGTACCTACGTATCGGGGCACCTGAAACTCTTCTGTGCCTGCGTACGGGCGCACCTGAAACCCTTCTGTGCCTGCGTACGGGCGCACCTGAAACGCTTCGTTCCTGCGTATGTACGCAGTTTTCTCTCACTGTACCTGCGTACCTTTGGGCATAGATGATTTCAAGACTTCAGAAAGAACCCAGACAGTCAGATCTATAGATCTGAACATGCGCCTAAGAGATCTTAGTCTATTAGTAGATTCGCCTTATTTAGATCTAGACCAGATCTTGCCCTCATAAGATATTCAACCAGAAACATGCTTAAGCCAAATGATCTCCTTTGCTTTATATAGTAAAGCTCTTCCTTAAATCATGGATTAATACCATGGGCCGACACCATAATAACACAAAACCGTCAGCTAAAGACTAAGTGTAAAACATAAGAAACCCCACGTGTGCTTTTCTTTTCCTTGAAATGTGTGCACTGGGGGTACGCACCTCCTGAATGGGATAACTACGGGTATGTACGCACTTTATGAAACACCGATCTGCGTATATGCACCTTATGTAAGGTGTACCTGCGTACCCCTTATTTTCTTCAATATTTGATAGCTGATCATCAATCTCTGCTGCTGACTTGAAGTACTGTGATCTATCACCTGAATGGGTTGCCATCAAGGACAACACTTTAGCCATAATGCCAACATATAGTTGTTGATCTCAATGTCCTCTTGAAATTTCCTGCTCTTCCTTTGCCTTCTTTCTCCAAAACTCTGAGTATGGCACACTCCCCTAAGAGTGCTCCAAGAAAGCTCTAAGTGTCCAAGAGTATGATAGAGAGAATAGAAAATACTTCCACCAAAACCAAACTAACCAAGCTTGCCCACTCATTCCCATAAGCTTTTTTATTAATGAGGCCTCTATTTTCTTCATTTTCCATTCTATTCCTTCATTTTTATCCTCACATGCAACATGTGATCTTTCACCTTCCTTTTCTCCTAATTTCCATTATTCTCATAAATAAATTCTCCTCATGCCTTTCCAAAGCCTTAGCTATATCCTTTGCCAATTTTCTTTAGCCATAATAACTAAAATGAACACCCACTATTATATTTTTTCCAACATTCATCTTGGAATATTTGTCCCATGACTACAGTGTAGAAATTCCCACCTGTAGATCACTTGATAATGCAATATACTAAAGCAAAATGCTTGATCTACTTCTACAAACAATTATACGGAAGCTTAATCGAATTGAGCAAAATCAATTGAACACATATAACTGATAAGAAGAAATCAATCACACAAAACAAAGAAGATATAACCAGGGGAAAGCCTAAGCATAAAACCCCAACTCTGTATTATCATACAAGTGGAAATCTTGTCCAAGTTACAAAAAGAATCAGCTCAAAAGCTATCTTGCTCTCTCTGTAATTAAACAATCAAGCTCATAGACTAAATAGACAAGTATATATCCTCCTCAATTCCTCCAAGCCCCTATTTTTTTGCGCAAATTTTCTTGGTGTCCAGTGAAGCCACATGTGTGAGTTAGCCTCATCACACTCACTGAACAAAAAGAAGTAACAACACAATTCTCTTTGAAAGAAATCCTTCTGCATGCAAGGAGTATTCACCAAGGAATATCATAGCAACTAATAGTACATTGTACCTCCTTCTAATCTCTACTGTGTCTCTGTCTGAACTAACATGCATGAGTTATTCATAAGAGAATATTTAGTTATCTAAAGTGCAACAGTTATTTTTTTTTCTACGTTAAGACTAACCTAAGTACCCACGGGGGATTTGAACCGGTGACCTATCACAAGGAGTGCCTTAACAGCGCACCCATTCACCGTCAATCCAAAGCCCCGTGGGCAAAGTGCAGCAGTTATATGCAAGCATGCATTAACTAATTGAACTTACATTAATTTAAACAAACTATTTAAATCAATATAACTAGACTTGACTCAGTTAACTAAGCCAACTAATTACAACTCAAATTAGAACTCATCCTTATCTCCTTAACTGATGGATAAATTCCTCAATAAATAGCGAAAATGTTGCATGTCCTCACATAGACTTCATGTTTGATTTTTCACAACTAATTAACTCATGGTGAATTAATTAATTTATTTCCAAACAACTCTTTAGTTCAAATTCAAATTTTACTTCTTAATTTTAGTCCAAGGACTGACTAAAATAGGAATTCATCTCGAACTACTAAAAATAGAAATGCTATTTTTAGAACTTCCATTTTTCATTACCTGTTGCTCAATCCAACACTGGTACCCAAACTACTATTTATAGCAGTGCTATTTTTATCAATTCTATTTTTAGCATTTCTTGTTGCCATTTCAATACTACCTCTCAACAAGAAAGGCATTCAACTTGAACCGATCCTATAACTTTGGAATGTTCTGCATGCAACACTACTCCCAAGTGTGGTTGCTCTAGCAACTCTAAAACAAAAAATGTTCCTACTGACCTCGCTGTTGGGCTACAAACATACTATGATGCTAATGCTCTACTTGTTGTTGACAAGTGCTCCCTCTCTAACCTTTGAGCTACTGCAACACTCCATGCATCACCCACCATTGCACACCTCTATGTGCCATCCTGCACCGATGCAACACTCTCGTGCCTCTCGCATTGTTGCAGCCTGTTAGCTCTAGACAGTCTTGGGACTCCTACAATGTCTCTCTCTCTGTCGCTCCATCTACATCTGTCTCTACCCACTCAGCCAGTCCTGCTACTCCTCATCAGGGCTCCTGTAGCAATGTTGAATCAGAGAGGTTGGGTACCTCAAGGATCCTACCCCTATTCTAGCCTTCTTGGGACGATCACTCCACATTGCCCCACCTCCTACCTGGAGGTATGGATGCATGTGATCCCTTTGCCCACCTGGCTCGAAATTTCCCCTACTGGAGGTCTCTACATGAACAGATGTCTCCACTCTATCTCCTTTCGGCTTCCCTAGTTTTGGTTGGTCCACAACCTCTTGAAGTTGCTTCACCAATCGTGGCTCCTCCACAATCTTCTGAGACTTCTTCTGGTGTTGCATGTTGAGAGGTAATGTACTCTCCCTCTCAACCACCAAGTCTCCATCAGTTACCTTGCTCCTCAAGGCTTTGCATGCATCTTAAACCTCAAGGCCTTACAGGTTCTTGACCCATGAACTGATCTAATTCACCTGTCTAGTGGTGATATGTCGAAGGGAAACCTTTCCCTTACTAAAGACTACATCATAGCCTTTGTCTTCCAACATTGCGATCGACACCAAATTTCTCTTCAGTCTTGGTACATAGCTAACATCGGTCAAGGTAATGAGAGCTCCATGCTCCATCTGAAAAATGACCATGCCTACACCTGAGACACTATACATTTCATCATTACCCATCGCTATTTATATCTAGAGATCTTTATCCTCCAAAGTACTAAACAAACGCTTGTCGCTGATCATGTGGAAAGGAGCTCCATTGTCAAGAAACCAACCACTTCCCACGATGGATGAAACCATGCATGTGAACATCGTGAAATCCAACTCGGACTATGAGGCCAATGCCTCACCTTTTGTTCCTTTCATGGATCCCTTCTTGGATTTCCTTATTGGACGATTTGTATCAAAATGGCCCACCTCATGAAAACAAAAGCATTGCACTTTCGATTTGTCAAACTCCTTCCCACCATGGGAAGAACTGGATTCGGAATGAGAATCCTTCTCCTTGCCCTTCTTCACCTTACTCGATAACGTGCAATTTTCTTCATCCTCCATGGATGAAGAACCATCTCTGGTGCTTCTTCTTATCTCCTCTTGCATTAGATCAGACCAAAGTCATCCCCAATCTGGCAGTTTCTATCTTCCACTAACTGAGTCCTCGTAGCTATGCTAGCTCTTAGGAAGACCGAGGAGTGCAAGACTCAACATGTCATCATTAGCTGTCAAGACCCCTACACTTCCAAGCTCATCCTTCCATGCGGGGAGCTTGATCAGATACATAGAGATCGTGTCGCTCTTTTCACACTTTATTTTATCAAGCTTTTCTTTCAATGCCAGCGTCCTCTGATCACTGCTATTCTAATATAGATCTTTCAATGTTTTCCACATTGAAAACAATGTCTCCTTCCCATAGAGACTCGAGACTATGTGATCTTGAACTCCCTCCAGAAGGAGTTTCCTTACTCTAGCCACACATTTCTTCCATTCTACCAATTGAGTAGCATCAGTCGGCTTGGGGACTTATTAATCAATGAAGTCCTTTAGACCGTTATCCTCTAATACTGCCTCCATGTGATCCTTCTAGGATATATAATTTGATCTGCCATCAAGGGCATACTCGAGTCTAAAACCATTGAATGCCATAGATTAAATAGAGATGTGATAAGAACTCGATTTCTATATTCAGGAAACACAAACATCGAATTTCTCCCTTCTTGTATATTGTTCTTCCTTGATCACATTTGCTCTGATACCACGTAGAAATCTTTCTCCAAAATCTCACTCTAATACCATGTACATATTCCTAGCTCTAGATCACCTGATAATGCAATATACTAAAGAAATATACTTGATCTACTTCTACAAACAACTATGCAGAAGATTAATCGAATTCAGCATGATCAATTGAACACATATAATTGAGAAGAAGAAATCAATCACACATAACACAAAAGATATAACCAGGGGAAATCCTAAGCATAAAACCCCAACACTGTATTATCATACAAGTGGAAACATTCTCCAAGTTACAAAAGGAATCAGCTCAAAGGCTGTCCTGCTCTCTCTATAATCAAACAATGAAGCTCATAGACTGAATAGAAAAGTATATATCCTGCTCAAGTCCTCCAAGCCCCTATTTCTTTGTGCAATTTTTCTTGGGGTCCAGTGAAGTCACATTTGTGAATTGGCCTCATCACACTCACTGAACAAGAAGAAGTAGCAATGCAATTCTCTTGAAAAGAAATCCTTCCGCATGCAAGGATTATTCACCAAGGAATATCCTAGCAACTGATTGTACACTGTCCCTCCATCTGATCTCAACTGGGTCATTGTCTGAAGTGACATGCATGAGTTATTCATGAGAGAATATTCAATTATCTGATGTGTAGCAGTTATATGCAGGCATGCATTAACTAAATAAACTTACATTAATTTAAACAAACTATTTAAATCAATCTAATTGGACTTAACTCAGTTAACTGAGCCAACTAATTACAACTCAAATTAGAACTCATCCTTATCTCTTTAACTGATGGATAAATTCCTCAATTAATAGAGAAACTATTGCATGTCCTCACATAGACTTCATGTTTGATTTTTCACAACTAATTAACTGACGGCGAATTAATTAATTTATTTTCAAAAAGTTGTTAAGTTAAAATTCAAATTTTACTTCTCAATTTTAGTCCAGGGACCGACTAAAATAGGAATCCATCCCGAACTGCTAAAAATCACAATGCTATTTTTAGCACTTCCTTTTTTCATTCCTTATTGATCAATCCAACACTGCTACCCAAACCCCTATTTATAGCAGACTTATTTTTAGCACTTCTATTTGTAGCATTTCTTGTTGCCATTTTCAACATGTGGTCTTATATATTTTACATGAATTTTTAACTAGGGCTGTTACAAAACCCTCACTAACACATATAACCAATAAGACTACTGATAACAAGAGATATTGCTCGTGCTGCTTTATAACACAGGTCATTGAAGTATTTGTAATCACCATCTGCTAAAACATGACAAACATATCATTTACAAGAGATTTATAATACAAATCATTCTAGTTTATACAATAATAACCACATATACACACATAAACATTTTTTTCACCCAAAAACTAATCATACTGTCTATGGAGCTTTATAAATCCAACTCGATATAGTATTTAGAATAATACACACATATACACATATGAACATTTTCTCAACCATCAAATAAAGGATATGATGCCCATATCAATTAACAAGGGAATCTAAAGGTTCACACCTCCACCATCAAAAGTAGTACATGGAATCATCTCCTTCCCAGGAAGTCCGGAATCCATTGCTAAATTCAAAGTTGCATCCAATGTCTAGTGCTACAATCCTATGCCACTTATCCTCTTAGTGAATAGTTACCATCTCATTGTTCCACAACGCACTCCCAATGTGCATATGATTCCATTAGGAAATTGGTCACCCCCTTCCATGTACTCACACACCTTCCAAGGTCCATTAGCACTCCCATCCCAGGTAGTCCATCCTTGGGCAAGGTGTCCTCATAATGGAAGGTCCAAAAACCAAGGCATATGCTTTCCTCAAACTATCATGCAATACATGCATCTACACCAGAAAAAAAACACATACACCTACACCTAGTGTACAACACAACACAATACACACACATACACCCGACATACACCACCAAAAACTACATACATCTAAACCCAGTGTACAACACAACACAATACATGCACCTACACCTAGTGTACACCAACACAAAATACATACACCTACACCCAATGTACAACACAATACATACATCTATACTCGATGTACAACCCCACATGATACCTATACATACACAGAGTAAAACATAACGAATACACATATCACGGTACCATGACTATGCAATGCACATACATAGTACTCCATGTTGGCAAAACAGCATGTACGACATGCACACAATATGACATGTACACAAGTACCATATGTACAACACGTACACAATACCACCTATACAAATCAACACTTGCACAATGTATGCACATCATCACATGTACATGAAACCACCTGCAAAATGTGTACACAATGCCAAAAGTACATCGTACCACTTGTACAATGTGTACAAAATGCCCAATGTACACATCACAACATACATAACATGTACATGAAACCACATGTACTCAACACCATATGCACAACATGTACACAACATCACATGTGCAGAACACCATATGTACAACATGTACACATAACCACATGCACATAGTGCCACATGTACAATCATGCACACAACAACATATGCATGCCATGTATAGAACACCACATGTACAACATCTACACAACACCACATGCAGATATTTCCACATGTACGATCATGCACACAACACCACATGTACATTGTACCAAATGTAAAATATGCACAAAACAACATATGTACATAACACATATACAACATGTACATAGCACCCTATGTATAAAGGCCTACATATCCAACATGTTCACAAAACCATATACAAAAAACACCATATATCCATCATTCACACAATACAATATGTACACAATGCCACATATCCAACACATACATATGGCCATCTATACCCAACATTGCATATGCAATATTCGTACAACACCATATGTACCATCCTATACATAATAGTGCATGAACAACATGTACACACACTATATATACACAACACTTCATGTGCACAACATCATAGATGCGACATGTACTACATATACAACATGTGCACCATCATAATACCACACATCCAAAACCACATTGTTTGTACTAAGAAACCATGCTTCTAGTGTCTCTCTCTCATCAATGCTTATCCCAGCATCATGCACACCACATTGCTTTCATTTCGTTGATGTATCCCTTCGTATAGCCTGCCCATAACATAGACATAATGTAATCACATAATAGCAACTCATAACCACATGATGCTGACCTCATATATTTGTCATGACTACTCTTCCACTTGATTCCTCATAAACTAGGAACCTCTTCATGTCATCCAACATTGTAAGAAATCATTCCTCCACAAGAATGATTCATAACAACCCTATGAGACAACAACATACATACATATACATATACATATAAATATTAGCATTATTAATCATGATCGATAATCACCTTGTTAGACATGACATACATACATACATACATACATACATGTATACACATATAGACATCAGCGTAATCATGATCAACACGTAACTACTAGATATCATAAGGTTGAGGATAAAATAACTCCATTTATGTGTACAACACATGCACAACATCAAGAACAATAGTTCCCAACATAGCCAAGGCATATCAAACCTCAAATCCATTTACATTACCCTTTCTATTTTCTCATTATTGTCCATTTACCTCAATGGATGAAACCAATCCAACTAGCTGCCATATTCTTGCCTTCAACTTTCCTTATAGATCCACTGAGATTTATCCGGGTCTTACATCGCCTATTTGTTTTCATTCAGCTCCTCTCAAGCTCCATTAACTTCCTTCTTTCCCAACAAATTACCAAGAATATCGAAAAAATAATGGCAAGATCAAGAAGAAAATAAGATAAAACCATGAAAACCAATAAAAATATGACACCACAAACAAAGTGGTATGATCATGCAATAGACATAATAAAACTATAAATCAATCAAAAACAAATGATAAATACCATAAACATGAAACTACCAACAAACACCATGACTAAATCCCCATGGGTTTCCAATGCTTCCAAGGGAAAGCTCAATTTGAGCCTTCTTCAAGTTTTCATGACAATCTCTTTTCCATGAAATCCCTTTCATCATAATTCCATCATTACATAACTGTCAGTGCATAAATAAAAATAACAATACACTGGTTACCTTACCTTTTTGTGCCAAGCATACTATCTTGAAACGGAACACATCCATGCCATCTCTCAAGGAACTTCAATTCCTTGACGAATCCATCCATAACTGGGAACTAGTTGATATACCTATCAAACAAATGTTTATGACTCTAACACATAACCACATAATGACAAAGAAAATCAATTCAAAGAAGATGTCCTGTATGCAAATCACTCATTAGTTTGGAATTAGGGTTTCAAAACATAGCCAATGGGATTCTTGCCCAAGTTGTTCCTTCTTAAATTTTTACCTTATTGCAAGCGAGGCCTAATATGTATTGTCACATCCCCGAACTATTAGTTATAAACACATCAACTATTACCCTGTAATGCTAAACCAAGAATGTTTCTTGCAACTCGTCACACATGTCAACCACGCATTCAAAATATCAAGACAATCATATCTATCAATTTGAAATCATCCTTCACCAAGACTAACAATCATGTCATAATCCATAGTCACCTCATAGTCATTATACATAATTCTACAACCATCACCTACTACACTGAAGTATATATCAATTGTCTCAACTCTTATGTATTACTACAAGCATCTTAAAACAAGATCGTTAGAACACATATTTATGTTATGCAATTAATCAAACATTCAACCAAGTTTCAAACATACCATATTAACTAAAACAGCTACATGGTATAATAAACAGCAAACTATCAAACACGAAATAGACATCATGATCAAATAGTCAAGCACAAAGTAGATGGCATAAGCAAGTTCATACCTTATTGTATCTTAAGGGAGGTGATATTATCTACATAATGAATATAGATTAGCACAATATAACTTCACAAAATATCAACTCAAACATAGATAAAGTCACGATATCCATAACAATAACTAACTAACATTCCCACACCATAAGCTCATAAACAAGTATCATTCATACATAATAATGACATATGCACCACTAGTCTAGATTAGTATGACACAGTATCACAACTCATACTTGAATTTCATAACCCTAACCATTTTCATAGACCAATCGAAATTAGTATGGTACACATAACATAAATATATCAATGTAATAACCCTAATCATCAAGTTATCTAACCTAAAAGAAAAATAGCAGTGCACACGTTACTATCATTCATGACTATTTGACGCATGTGCATATAACTACACTAATCAACTAACATCTATCATGAATGAAATCATAACATAAATAGAATGAAAAGCATACACATAACCATAATTCCTATAAAAGTCCTTAACCTACGTACTTCCATGCCCAACATACAAACTTGTGTGACTACATGCCCTTACCTCAAGGTCTAATGTTGCAACTTCACTTAGATGGTCTACATCTCTTGATTTATCTCAATCAACACATTAGCATCATAACTTACCAATATCATCATCTAACTTGATTTCATACAATCAGCTCACAATGCATGTATGACCTACCATACATTCATAACCATAATAATGAAAATGCATGCCTAACAACATATAGACACTGACATGCATAAAAATACATGCATCCATACACTCATGACAACACATTCCACAACAACACCATCATTATTCACATGGCGACATCACTACGACCATGATAAATACCATGCAAATTAAATAATCACATAGACTACAAACATAAGAAACATATATGCTATAGACATCAATGCATGACCAACACACCACCCATCTAGTCTGACGGGTGATACGATTCAACCTCCTAGGTGACCTTAAGCAAGTGGAATCAACATAAACACATAAAACATAACCTCCACATTAGTAAAAACACTCCCGAGAGCCATCCCAACCACTCAGGTATCATGCGTCTGGGTTCCAATGATTTTTTAAGCTATTAAACCTTTGGAAGCTCCCACACTATGGGCATGCGAGCCTCCAAAGATCTCTAGACGCTCCCACAAGCTTGCATGCCAGGATCTATGGACTATTTCCAGCATATCTATGGCAGAGTGCGTAAGATTTAAGGATATTTTGAAGCCTATAATTCCGTCCATTACCGAAAAATTGTTGTAACTTCTAAAATCAATTAAACACATGATGAAAAGACTAATAAACCAAAAACTATTTCTAGGACCAGGCCTAACTATCCCCAACTCAGAATGACATTCTATCAAACACTTGGCATCAATGCAATCTACATGTCTAGGATACAGGACAAAGCATTAATTACTGAAACTCTTATGGGACATGAAAAGAAGGATCAACAACTTCTTCCTTGAACTATTAAGACATAAATTAGGTCTTGCATCCATAATTTTAACAATTACAAGTAAGTACATGAAATAACCATCATATTAACCATTCAATTTAACATGCTTATAACTAGCATAAAACAATGAAATTAAAAGTGAGATAACAACCATTAAATACACATATAAATAAGTACAAAAGAAAGAGAACTTAGATTTCATTAAACCTATGCAAATCCAACTAGATTCGAGACTTCCACATACCAACCGACCATAGACATCGTTGAAGCAAATCCTTCTTTCAACCAATCACTCGAATGCCATATTCCAGGCATGAAGGTGGGATCTCATAAAACACATCAATCAAAACCATCTAGGCCTTCCAGATTTGAAACCACCTCACCCATCAAACAATGATTCCACCTCATGGTCAGGCATCGCGAAACCATCATCACATTGGTCTCTACCCAAGCCTTCCAGAGCTCTAGATTGTTTGTTACAATTGAGGCTCAAGGACTAGTAACTCAACCCATAACCTATGCCGGGCTCTAGGGAGTTTGTCCAACCAAGGTTGTGAGACTAGTAAATTAATCCATGAAGGGATCGAGAGTGTTTATCCAACCAAGGCTCCAAGGCTAGTAACTCAGCCCAATTTGTTACAATGCTCCAGAGAGAAATTTTCTAACCAAGACTCCAGGAACTCGTAACTCAACCCAAGCTAAAGGAAACATGAAAACCAACTAGGAAAAAAGAAATTCAAATAAACTCACAACACCATGGTTATCTAGGAAATGGTAAGGCTAAGAAAATCCATTATCAATCTAGGCTATCCTTCATGTAAATGGGATATTGTGACCTACATGCATATGCAATGCATTCCAAAATTAGTGAGGAAAACATAGATGCAACTGGGTACCTGCAAGTAAAACCTTTTGTAGTTGTCGATCTTGATGTCCTCTTGTGCTTGTCTACTCTTCCTTCTCCTTATTTCTCCAAAATGTTGAGCATTCCACACGCCTCCAAGAGTTTTCCAATAAAACTCTAAGTGTCCAAGAGTATGAGAGAGATAGAATAGAGGATAGATCCCCCAAAACGGAATTGGCCAAGTTTGCCCACTAATTCTTAGAAGCCTTTTTATTAATGAGGCCTCTCTTTTCTACATTTTCGATTATTTTCCTTAATTTTCCTCCTCACATCAAACACGTGACCTTTCACCTTCTTTTTCTCCTAATTTCCATTATTTTCATAAATTAATGCTAATAAAATCCCCATGCCTTTCCGAAGCCTTAACTAATGCCTTTACAAATTTAATTTAGTCATAATAACCGAAATGAACACCCACTTGGATGGATTTCCCTAACTTCAACTTGGAATTCATGTCCCATGACCATGGTCTTATATATTTTACATGACTTTTTAATTGTTACAGTTGCGCTCTTGACCTTTATTCTTAATCATGTTATGTGTCACGCTGGTCTCACAGAGCTTATCTCATCCCTCAAAAATATGAATGGAAGACTTAAGTGAAACTTTCACAGTGCGACATAAAAGCGTCAATCAGTTACAAAGAATTTGTCATCTTCTATAGTTTTTCAACTATGCTAAATTACAAAGTACTAACCTCCATAGATATTTTTACTAAACCTTGATGGCATGATGATGTGTTATCCATGCCGTTTTGTCGTAGCAATATGTCATCTCACATCATAAAATTTCAATGTGTCACCTTGCAAATAATGCCATGTGCTAGCCTATAAAGGGCCACTCTAGTACTTGAAAAATCCCAAATCATCATGCCATGTGTCCCCTCTCACATCATTCCCCATGTCACCATCTACATTATCACCTACTACTTTTCATGTATCCTTTTTTCATTAGGCCATGTCCACATGTGTGTCATGTGTCATTTTCTAGTGTTTTTTAAAAATGGTTAGGGCATGATATTTATGTTAGATGTTGTGCTTGTGAAATGTTTCTGTATATTAGACTTTGTCTCCCACAGTGCATCATTCATTAACTTCTCATAACCTTTCAATATCAAATTTATAGGGTGCAACAACAAATCATATGTCTTTTTGTGGTTTCATCCTATGGAGTCTGTCAACCACACCTTCATAGCACTGTGCCTCCACATGAAGATTTGTGAATCTTTCAACTTAGAAATGTCATAACATGATAGAAATTTGTCAATAACCTTTAATATATTTTCTCATTCATTGTAGATATGAACCATGGGTCTATGTCTCTTGATCCTAAAGGTTCTAAAATTGAAGTTCTATGGCACGTTTTGAATTTTTACATTAACTGATGGGAAGCTTCTTGTTTTCAACTTTTATTATTCTGTGTGGAACCACAAGGATTTTCAACTCTACCAGACTTCAAAGTTCCATAGCTTGTTATGAGTATGGAGTTTTCCAAGCTACCATATATCGTTGGAAAGTTATTTTTCATGAATATGCGCTAATGAAATTTGAATGAGTAGTCGACATGATATTTTATAGACAAAATTCCTTCCAAGGTAGATGCTAAAATAAATAAAACACCAATTTCCCATGTTTCTTTAGTATATTTCATATTGTGTAGATTCTACATCATGTTTTTTGCGGTATGTTTTAAACCATATCCTTCAAAAATTAAATTCCAAACGAAAAATCCATAATCTAAAATTTATGATTTCACTTTTTTATCCCATACCTTAAATTTTGCAATAGTGAGAAGGAAGATTGCTTGATAATCTATCTTAAAAACAAATATCAATATTTCCTAGATCTTCTTTTGAGTAGGTAAGCTACCAGTGAAATCCCCTCCTTTAACACCAATTTTTGGAAACCTGACAATAATAAGAGGGGTTGGTGAATTATTATTATGTGGATGGATCAAATTAGAAACACATTAAAATAATAAATCTAAATATAAACATGAATCATGAGTAGCATATCAATTAGCATATACATGAGAGAATCAACACATAAAAGAAACCATCCACACATCAACACATGAAGACATACAATGTAACATGGAAACCCTTGCAGGAGAAAAGCCACTATCTACTTTGTGATGCTCCACTCTTCTTATTAATCAAATATTCTTTTACATAATCACTAAAAACCACTAGTTTGTAAGCCACAACTTGATATCATGTGATAAATCACCCACTCCATGCCACTACCTAATGGAAGCCACCACTTCCTGAACTTTGCAAGCCACCACTTCCTCAACTATGGAGGCCACTACCTATTGGAGCAACTACCTATAAGATGTAGAAATTAATGTGTAGATTAAAAAATGCTCATGAAATTTATTAAATAACAAGACTTGAAGCTACTCTACTAATATGCAGAAGTAAATTCATGATTGAGAACACAAATCATTAACATGCATGAGGATTCAACACATATACAAAGATATTTATCTAGGGGTAAGAAAATATTCAAAACCCCTTACTACATGTATTGCATTAATCAAAAAATCTCAATGAATACAATAAGCTATGTGCAAGCTTGAGGTCAACTTGCATCTATATCTCCTATCCTTTCCTGAATGATTAACCTTGCCCACTACTTAGCTAAAATTTTGGGCCTCCAAACCCATATTTCCTTGCATTATTCCTTAAGAAATTATCCCCTGTTATTCAATAAAGTCCTCAATATGGATTGCACAATTCCTGTAAGTCCTTGTTTGACTGCATGCATGACCTGTACAACTTATAATAGTTTACAACTGATAATACGCTACCCTTCAGCTCCAATATGAAATGGGTAACTCAAATTCGCTACACGCAAAAATTATTTTGGGTTAATTGATTAGTTAACTAGATGATCACACAGTGTGAAATAAGTTACCCACCCACAAGTTGACCTTGAATAGTTCATCTAAGAGAGAAATATTCACACTAACAATAACTCAAGCTAATTGAAATAGATTTCTATAAAATAGAAATCAATCATGTAGAACTAAACTCAAATTTTTTCAACTTGAATTTACTAAGCTAAATGAGTGAAAGATCCATGTTACCTAAGTTAACATCCTACAAGTGTTTTGCTATAATTGAAATTGGAATTTTAATCTAGTCTGACCAAGGAAAAGTAAAAAAACTAATTTCTTGCTGCATTTTCAACACTCCCACTCAACAAGAGAGGGATTATCATATACCGAAATCATGCTTCTATGGAACTCTAATTTTCCTCTTGATAAGGCCTTTGTCAACATATCTACATCTTGTTCCTCTGTCAGAATGTACTGCAACAACATAATGCACCTCTGCACACAATCTCGTAGATGGTGATAACATATGTCTATATGCCTGGAAAGAACAATAAATATTGGATTCATAGAGAGTTTGATAGAACTTGAATTTTCATAGTAAATCATTGTAGGATCCATCTTCTGACCAAATAACCCAACAAGAATATTTCTCATCCATATAGGCTCACATGTTGCTTGACTTGTAATCATGTACTCTACTTCTATTGAGATGAGTGCCACAAATATCTCCTTCTAGTTGTACCAAGAAATTGTTGTTGAACCAACACAAAAAATTCCTACTGAAGTTCTCTTCCTATATAATGGGCTCCCTACCCAATCAGTGTCTATGAAGGCTTACAAATTCGCTATCTCTATTCATCTATACCAAATACCAAATCGACTAGTGCCTTTGAGGTATCTCAAAAAATTCTTTACTACCTTCCAATACAATTTGGTTGGCCTAACCATGGCTTGGATGACTTTGTTAGCTACATAACACATGTATGCTCATGTGTTCACCAAATATATGATTGAACCCACAAGATACGTGTAAATGGTAGCCTTTAGTTCCTCATCTTAAGACATCCTATTTCCTCCAGTTACCTACTAAAGGATTGTACATGGGTTTTCTACTCTCCATGAATAACTTCTCCAAGATCTCATTGGAATAATTTCCATGAGAGAAAAACACTTCCCCATCTCCTTTCCATACTTCCAAACCATGGAAGCAGTGCATGAGGCCCATGTCCTTCATCTCGAACTCTTTTGCAAGATCCACCTTGTAATATATGATCAACTGCTCATCACCATTAAGGAATAGTTCATCGAAATATAACACAATAACAAATCATTTACCTTCTACCACAATGTGATAAAGGTTTCCATCTGCTTCACTTTTGGTGAAGCATAAATTGGTGAGATAATTCTCCATCTTATTCTACTGAGCACAAGGTGCTTGTTTGAGCCCATATAATTCTCCCTTGAGTCTACACACATGTTACTCTATGTTGAAATTCCCAAACCCCTTTGGTTGCTCAATATACACCTCTTCCTCAATAACTCCAGTGAGAAACGTTGTCTTCACATCCATCTGGTGGATATTCCACCCCATCTATGCTGATAGTTCTAGAATTGAACTGATGGATAAGTACCATTCTACTGGAGTAAAGGTCTCCTCATTTTCATCTCCATCCACCTAAGAGAACCTCTTGGCCACAAATTTGGCCCTGTATTTCTCTATGCTTCTGTTGGGTGCATGTTTTACCTCATAAAGCCATCTTGAACCAACCATAGATTTATCTATTAATCTTGGGAGCACTTCCCAAACATTGTTTCTAAAAATGGAATTATATTCCTCTACCACAACATCAACCCATACTGGTTTCTCTACACCTTCCTTGAATGAGGATGGCTCTATCCCTATTATCTCACTCATGAGAGCCATGTAGCTAGTGTACCTATTTTGTGATATCCTTTGACTAAGTTGTGATGTGGGTGCTCCCCATTCTTTGTGGCATCCTGCAATAATCTATCAACTTCCTTGGTCCACTTACTTTCTTCTCTAGATGTCTCTGCCCGAGTGGATGTCTCCACCCTCTCCTCCTCTACTCAAGGATGCTCCACAACTTCTTAAGGTTCTCCCTTTGGAGCAAAATATTTTTATCATGCTCTCGCTAAATCTCCCTCTCAAGAGAACATCTCATTGCATTTTCATGATTAAAATTCACATCCCATCTTAAGACTATCATCCTAAGGGATGTAAAGTAAACCCAATAGTTGTGCGGTGTATCTGTGTACCCTATTATCACTCAGAAGTCTTCCCTAGAAGTTATAAAAAGAAGGAATAATCCAAGGTAACCCCAAACCTAACCTTTTAGACTCAGGTTCTAACCAACCTAAGTCCAGAGAGGGCTCTCTCTTTATAATTTAATTTTGTTTTCGTTGGATTTTAGGCTAGTTCTTAGTGCTCATAAGGTTTAGATTTTGATTGGGTGGTGGAATTCTGGGAACAGATGGACAGAGTAAGCCTTCAAGCCATTGGGCTATGGAGTCAATCAAGGAGTGGCTTAATTGGATCAGATCAATTACTAAAGGAGGAGTTCACAGGGCAAGCTATCACAACAAAAGGCAAAATCTACAGGTTTGAATGGACGAGATAGTCCTAACTAGGGTTAGAGGGCAATGAAGAATCCTTAAACCAGGATCAAGATGAAGAATAGAAGGAGAATGGTAGCAAAGGAACTAATAATCCATACTATGGATCTAAAGGGGGAAACTATCAAAGTAAGGGAGCAATTAAGAATTCACAGACTAAGAGAGTTTAGCAGAAAATATAAAGAAGGTAAATAGTCAAGACAGAAAGCTTTAAAGCTAATTCTGAAATATCATTCCTAGCTTGCCATTTAGATTTCATTGAAACACGTGATTATTTATAAACATGAAGAGAAAAAATTAATAAACATGAGAGATAATACTTATTTGATTTCCACTGTGCATAAGAATCCTATGAAATGTGTTTAACTTTATTCCATGATCCAGCAAGCCAAACCAATCTTGATTACAAAAGCTCCTTAACTTGATAATAAAAGTCTACAAAAATGTCTTTGAATCCACCCTAATTACTTCAAAGTATGAATTATACAAATAATATTACAAATATCTCATAATAGTTTGAGAATTAATCTAGGAAATTAAAAATATCTTCAAGCATGAAGATAGAGACAAATGGAAAATTGCTTTCTTGTTGTCCCTTTTATTAAGATTGTGCTGGTTGTTGTAGTTTGAATTTGGCTCTTTCAGTTGACTGATATATGTGTGCTGGAATCACTTTATTTCTTCAACCTACTAATACTCTTTACCTACTACACTTTGACCAAGTTTTACCTATTTTACCTGGCTACCATATGGATTTACTGCAGTAACTTTATAGTAAATCTGTTAATTTTACCCACCATTCATCTTCAACTAAATTTACCTTCAGTACCTTTCGATATATCTCTTCAGCTTCAGTGTACTAGCAAGAATGTGGTTTATTTATGAACAGGTGCTTTACTTCATGCTCTAGGAACAACATATTCTCTAGATTGTCAAACAAAACCTTTCCTGTGGGTAAAGCTTTTACCCCTGAGGTATTAGCTTGGTCCCTGGCCAGCTTGTTCAATCTATCCACATAGTCCTCTTGGGTCACAAGCTTGTCTTGGGTGACCACAGGACTGGGAAGGTCTTTTTCTCTCAAAATTCCAAACTTTGCCATGAACCTATCAATATCAGCTTCCATGCTTTGGCATTTCTTCTCCAGATTCAACATAATGTTCCTTTTAGTAAGAACCTTCTTAATTTATATGATGGTCCCTGTTCTATCTTCTATGACCAGTTCATCCAGTTAATACCTTTTCTTGTTGTTCAAGAGTTTTATCAGTTGGTTGGCCTCCTCAGGCTAGTCTCCCTGATCTCCTCTTGTATTTTGAATTGATTCAGTGGAAATTTTCACCAGTTCAATGTACTCAAAAATTTCTTGTATTGATGGCCAAACATCATTGAAAGAGTCAATGATGTTGGACTAGAGCATCTCCTTTATTTGTTCTAGTGGTTGTTGTAAGGTCTTGTCTTTTTCAAGGAATTTTATCCTTTCACCCATTGTTTGATTCTTCTGGGCTTCTTCTTTCTGTTGTATCTGTGCAATCTTGCAATCAGTTTCCAAGCTTGACACTTTTTCTTTAAGCCTTTTAAGCTCTGTGGCGTGGATAGTCATTTCTTCCATGGCTTTCACTAATTCAGTTGTCTTCTCTGTAGATGTACCTCCACTTGTAGATGTATCTATAATTGGCATGGTTGTAGCTGGTGGAACTATTGGTGCTAGGGAAGTAGACAATGTAGAATGCACTACTGTATAGTGGTAGCCAACTCGATCTGCTTAGACTGAAATATGTTGTCTAGCTATTTGTCTGTTTCTTTTAATTGATCATTTAGCTTAACAACTAAGTCCATAAGCTCTTCTTTTTCCTTCTGATTTTCTAATACTTCAACTGTTTGTGGATGATGTAGATGAGGAATTTTGAGTTGTTTCTTCAAGGCAGATATGCCATCATTTTTCCTTTTGATAATCCTTTCTGCAGCCTTTACATCCTTGGGATCATGCCCCAACTCTATGATTAAATCCTCTAAGGACTTTATCCCAGTATCCTTGGCCCGTGAAGAGGCATTTTCTAGTTGGAATTGTGCCTACATATTATTCAGCGACTTTTGTAGTTGATGTGATGCAATGGCCTTGTTGGTCAATGTGGAATAAACCATTTCTCTGGTATGCTTTTGCAATTCTATTTGGTAGGTAGGGTGTATATCCTTCGTTAGCACCTCAAAATCTATCTTCAAGTAATCAGCTATAGACTTGGTCTACTGTGTGGTAGGGTTCACGAAAGTCATTTTCATATTACGTTCTTTTACATCAAAGGCTGACATTAGCCTTGATTGATTGGTGGAAGCCATTTTGAGGTATTGTGCATAAGTTTGAGACTTCAATCTTTCATTTTTGGCCTTTATTTATTTGTACTTCTCTCTAATGTTCTTGTCTTGGCCAGTTGGAGCCCTGAAAGAGGATACTTCCACACTCTATTGTCTTCCTAGCATTTGAGTATGTGTGGTGGAAGGTTCTTGTGTTCCTCAAAAGGGAGTGCCCTGCCTGCTTTCTGCCTTTCCTGAACCTGTTGTCCTAGCTGTTTCCTCTATGAACTCTTGTTTTGAAAAAGGATTTAACCTTTTCCTCTTAACATATGTATGTGAAATATATCTGCCAGAAGGAGTGGCCTTCTCCCTATCTCTTTTGGGATTCTTCTCCTAATTTAGAGGAGTCTATAAAATAGGAGGAGTACTCATAATTGGTTTTGGCTATTTGGTTTGAGTTAGTTCTTCTGATATGTCTGGCTGCTCTCACTCTTCTTGCTCTACAAGTCCTTCTGATTGTTGCTCATAGTGTTCTTGTGTTCCCCTCTGGGATAGGGATGCTCCTGGTACATGTACAGAGGAACCTTCATCATGTCTCCTTTCTAGATCAATCAAGACATTATTGACAAAAAATTCTATGCTATATTTGTCTACTAAAGTGTTCTCCATCCATCTAGTTGATTTGCATATTGTTCTATCTCAGTAATTCTGCGGTGGATGTAGGGAGACAATTTGTTTTTCATTCTTCTATTACAGTTCAAGTCAAAGGGATCATATTTCCATATGAAGCTTTCTTTCACTTGAAGCCTTTGAAGGATTTCATATGCTTCCTTTCCAGCTTCTCTATTGTTGCATACAAAGGGGCCTAGCCGGTCTTTTATTCTAAGTTGAGCTTTCTTCTTGGCCTTTACAAAATGTACCTCATCTGAATTAGTTATTTTCCTGTAGTACTCCAGGGTAAACAATGTCATGTGTAGGTATCTTGGTAGCTTGTATGGTGCCAATTCACAACCATATATATTGATTTCAGTGTGATTTTGGTATAAATAACAATCTCCCAGTTTGTGTTGTTTAGACAACTGTAACGCCCTCCTGATATCTGCACTGATCCTAGGGGAGGACTTCCTAATAGCATGGTTGCCACTGGGTGCACAAAAAGATCTATGAAATCTACATAAGTATATGAAGAGTCATATTTGTGGACCAATGGGGTCTAGAAGACTACTGATCTAGGGTTGCCTCTCATATCAAGCTTTTTAAGTGTGAATAGAAATTTATCAGCCCAATAGTACAGGAAAAGGGAGCACAAAATTTATGAGTACTTCAATACTGTTTCATTGTCCATCCTCATGAATTGATCATGCATCTTATCTGTAATGAATTTGGAAAAATAAAACATGATGCAAGGGGTCTGTCCAGGAGTGTAAATTTACATGAAGGCTATGATAATCTCATCAACATATTCACTGGTAGTATAGCCTAAAATACTAGATATCATTGATATAATGTCTCAGCCCATCTTGGAAAAATTGTCCACATGTATGGGGGAGGATCCTTTGGTATGTGTTTCTCTTCCATAATGGGGGTTTGGAATAATTGAGCAAGATTGCTCGAGGTAACTCTTGGGAATCTATCAAGCAGGTCTCCAATGGAAATGGGGGTCAGGTTTTGACATAGTTGCAACTACAGCAGTTGATTGATAGATTCAATAGTGTTGGTGAATAACACAGTATGGTCAGGAGTCATCACTACTCTTTGGCTAGGACTGTAGTTCATATGGAAAAAGTGGAAATTTTTAGGGAAGATATGGACTATAGGGAATTGGTCCTTGGGAAAATTTGATTCCCAAAGACGTATTTTATCTTCTTAGTTCAAATACTAGTCTCTGTCTCTGTAGTGTAATTTCAATGGGGATTCTTCGACAATGGTGTCCTTAATTTGGAAGTATTTGTCTGCTAAGGGGAGATGACATAAATACAGGTGAGGAATGGTAATTGGTCCAGAATTGATTCCAACTAGAGTGGCCATTCTTGGTTCTTGTGGATTTAAGAATGGGGAAAAAGGGTTTTTTGTCGAATTAGGGGAAAATTGGTTCAATTCAAAGAGGTTTGGGGTTGCTGGGAAATTTTTCCACCTAATTACATAATAAGTAAAGCAATTGAGTAATAGGTTTTAGGAACGAGAAGGGGTTTCTTAGTGATTTTAGGTAAATACCTGGTTTTGGCTCTAAACAGGTTGATGGGCGACTATGCACATATTATAGGAGGCGTACGTGAGTGAAGAGTGGACGAGAAGTTTCAACAGCTTCTACAAGTTGGCGGTTGGACGTGGGTTGGTGGTTGCACGTAGACTATAGCTTGCATGGAAGTTTGAGTGTCTTTTTTTTATGATAAAACAAAAAACAATGAGTTTTTTAGTTTTGTTTGCAAGGTCAACTAAATTTGACAGGTACACGGGCAAAAGGTATGTTTAATGTTTAGTGGGGGATGAGATGTTTTATCATCTAGGGGGAGGCGGTAAGCGGGTTTTGATTACACTACTTTTGGGTTGGGGTGGTTTTGAGGGTAAGTTGCTTGATGGTATTCATCGGGTGCCACATAGTGGCGGAGCCAAAGGTGAAACAACCCATATCAAGCGAGTAAGGTTCGACCTTCGGAGGGTGCCTGATATGAGCTTCAACCGTCAGATCAAAAGGGGCAGATCACATGGTGATCAGGACGTGGTTTTTTTACTAGGTATAATGGAGGGGTCTGCTGGATTTTTAAAAGTGGCAAGATTAAGTTAATCAGGGATTATGGTGTGGTTAGGGCATCAGATGTGATTTCATTAGAAAATTTTGATTATTAATTAACCACAAATCGGTTGATTAATCTCTTTTATCAGGATGGGGTTTTTATTAATATAAGGGTTCTTATTTTATAACTATACGAGAACAATTTTATTGCTTTTTGGGATTTAATATATATAAAGTTACAAATTAATATGATGTTGATGGGGAATGAATAAAGTGCTAAGTATAGTGTATTTTGTTTATTTGTTTGTCATTTGACATCACACATTATACTTAGGCTTGAAGTGTTCTTTTGGGTTTTGTGAAGAAAAGGGGTTTTTCCATAGGGGTGATCACTTTTCTAAGGTTTTACCCTTAGAGAAAGGGGTTTATTAGGGGGGAAGTGACTTTTCCTTAGGAAAATGACTTTTCCTTAGGGAAATGATGTTTTTCTTTAGGAAAAGGGATTTGTTGGGTAATATGAGTGAATTGAAGGGGGAAAATGTTTATGAGGATAATTTTAGTACTTTAGGACCTATAAGTCATGGGCTAAGGGTTTGGTACATCCAGAAGTCAGAGAAATGCTCTGAGCCACTTTGACTTAAAATTTTAGGTATTTAAGACCTATCTTGAAAATTAGTTAAGTGAACAAATGTATTGTATGAGGGAGGTTAATCAATTGACTTTCTGAACTTTGATACATGCTCAATTTTCATCCATACTTAGAACTTTAGTGATGAAGGTGAAAAATATGCTCATATCTAACAATCATCACAATTCTACAACCATATTTCTACTTACCCACCTACTCATCCTACCATTTTTACTTCTCTTTATTACGGTGCACTTAAGTTGGCAAACCCTTTATCAAAACATCTTCTTTTCTTTTACGATAGAAATCTATCTAAATCTAACCTTATTACATCCAAGGGCTCATATTAAACAATTGAGCTCATTTTATTTACTCTACCTAATCTAATTATCTGCTAAGATTAAACAGTTTCGTCAGATTATATTCTCTATCTATAAGCATGAAGTTGAGAACATGAAATAGTCAAGTTTAAACATTTTGACTATTCATGGATTATGGAAAGGGTAACAAGCTACACATATCAATTATTCTACATCGAAAAGTAAATAGTAGTGGCATTTTGACTTGCATACTTTCATGGTCTTTTTTTCTCTTCGGGTTCATTTTTTTTTATCGTTATTGAACTTTTTTATTCTTTTTGTCCTTTGATTTTTCTTTTAGGACATACCTTCTTTACATTTTTTAATTCTTTTGATTGTTTGAATATAAAAAACATTTGTAGAAGGTAAAGGTATGCACATATTACAGATTTGATCTCAGCCATTGAAAAATTATGACTATTGTTGGTATAGCAACCTAATAGTGGCTCCACATGGGGCTGACATTTATTTTTGAAATGTCAAGAAGTAGTAGATCAATGGCCTTCTAAATAGTTGTAATTTAACTTCTACAAGTTTTTCTTTTCCTTTACTATATTATTGCTATTTATGATAATGAAACTTTTGAGGCTTAGGGCCTTCTCTTCAGGGTTCAACTCCAAAAATTACCATCCAATCAACACTTCAACTTTTAAAAATAGAATAGGTATAAGTGATTAGTGAAATTAGTGACTAGGTTCTATCTAGTGCTTAAGCATTCAACCATTAACGGGTCCTCCTTCCACTTTTCCACCATCCAATTTGAGGAAAGAATCGTTATTACCCCTGAATCCAATTTGAGGAAAGAATCGTTATTACCCCTGAAAGCATAAATGATATAAGGGCCTTTCCATAGAAAGTAAAACTTCCCATATTTACCCTTATCCTCTCTTCTTGAGTTTCATTTTAAAACTCTATCTCCTAGATAGAAATCTTCTGCCTTAGTCATTTTTTCAAAATATTTCTTGATTCTTTCTTGCACTATTTGGGATCTAATATACACTTCTTCCTTGGTCTACTGCAAGTGAATTGTTTGATTAATTCTCCTTTGAATATTATTTGGCTCAATCTACACTTCTTGGAGCAATTTCATCACTAGTATCCCCAAGGAATATGGGAAAACAACCTCCATTCCATAGACTAGCTGATAAGGGCTGGTACCAATGGATTTCTTCGTGGTTAGCCTATCTGCCCACAAGGCATTTAATAATTTCTTGCTCCAGGTTTTCTTATTATGATCCAATATTTTTTTGATGATATTCACTAAAATCTTGTTTGAAGACTCTACTAGTCCATTTCCTTGGGGATAGTAGGCTGCAAAATGGCCTAGGGTTATATGATATTTGTTGCAGAAATAAATGATCCTCTTTGATTTGAAATTTGCTACATTGTCTGTGGTGATTTTGGTTGGGCAACTGAATCTGGATAGAATGTTGGCCTCAAGGAAACCTATTATGATAGTATCAGCGGTCTGTGTAGAGGGTGCAACTTATCCACTTTTTAAAATAATCTGTACCAGTCAAGATCCATCTATGTTGGGTAGAAGAGGGAGGATGGATTGCACCAATGAATTCAAGACCCCACTTTTGAAATGGTGTTTCAGTAGATATTGGTTTCGAAGGTAATGGTAAAATTTTTATTTTTCCTTCAAAAATCTGACATTTATGACAGGAGGTTACAAATTTCTTTACATCAGAAAATTGTCTGGGCTAGTAAAAACCAGCTCTTAGGATCTTGTCAGCTGTGGTTTTCCAGTAAAGATATCCCCCACAGTCACTTGCATGAAATTCTTGTAATATTTTGTCAGATTCTTCTTTGAACAAATGATTAAGAAGGATTCCTTCATGATTTTTCCAGAATAAAGCATTGCCAATTATGCAAAACTTCAAAGATTTCATTTTTAAGAACCTATTTTTAGTCCTGGATAACTCAGGAGGAGCTTGAAGATTTGTAGAACGTATATTATGTCAGCATACCATGGTGATTCTATGAAGGCTTGGCTGATCTGTGGAGTTGCCATCTCCTTTTTGTTATCCAATTTTGCAATAAAATTAATGTCTAGGGCCAGACAATTCGATTTTTCCATAAGTTTGGCTAAGCCTTGGCCTTTGATCAATTTTGTAGGTTTAATTTCTAAATCATATTCTTATATAGTAGATATCCATTTCCCTCTCTTCCCATCTTGGCCATCTTGTGTTGGGATGTCTTTGACTATAGCGTTGGGAACATAAGCTATTACATGTGAATATAGAATGTAAACTTTGAAATATTTGATGGCTTTGACTAAAGAAAAAACTTGCTTTTCCATTATATTGTACTTTAAAGGTGTATCTCTCAGGGCTTTGCTAAAAAAAGCTATAGGTTGTTCAAAACCTTGATCATTCTTTTGCAGTAAGAGTGTAACAATTGTGTGTTCTGAAGTAAAAGAGAATATGATGAAATCCCTATCAAACATTAGACTGATTAGGGCTAGTCTTTGTGTTAAGGCTAGCTTGATTTATTCAAAAGGCTTTTTAGCCTCAAGTTTCCATTTAATAGTTGAATATTTCTTTAACATGCTATTTAATAATCTAATTAGTTCAGTTAAGTTAGAAATAAATCTTCTTAGAATGTTTATTTTACCTAAAAAGGCTTGTAGTTCTCTGATGCTCCTTGGATGTGGTATCTGTAAAATGGCTTCAATCCTTGCAAGGTTTATACAGATACCATCTTTAGAGATTATGTGGCATAACAGTTTTCCTTCTTCCAATCCAAACAATTGCTTTTAAGGATTTAGATAAATTCCATATCTCCTACACTTAGTGAAGACCTGCCTTAGATGATCCAGGTGTTGTTGATCTGATTTAGAGAATACAGTGATATCATCTAGGTATATTACAAGGAAGTCATGGACTTTCTTAGCAAAGGCTATTTTGATTGCTCTTTGAAAGGTGACCCCTACATTATTTAACCCGAAAGGCATCTTCACATACATGAAAGTGCCCCAAGTAGTGGTGAAAGTAGTCTTCACCTGGTCATCTCGGTGGACCAAAATCGGATTATAACTTGAGAACCCATCCAACAATTAGATTCTGGTGAACATACTACCCTCTATAATATGTTATCCATTTTGGGAAGGGGATAGTTATCTTTGAGTGAAACTTTATTGAGATTACTAAGGTCGACACATAGTCTAATTTCTCTAGTTTTCTTTCTAGTGGCTACTAAATTGGAAACCCAATAAGAGAATCTGATTGGTGTAATGATCTTGCCTTTGTACATTCTTTTGATTTCCTTTCAAATAGAAGGCAATAGAAGGGCATTAATCCTTCTAAGAGTTTTCCTGAAAGGTTTATGGTTTTCTTTTAAAGGGATGGTGTGTTGCATTATCCTAGTGTTATAGGACTTAAGCTCCTCATCACTCCAAGCAAAAAATCGTGGAATTCCTTTAGCATTTCTATGTATTTCACTTTTTTATGAGGAGGTAAAGACTTTGAAAGTTTTATCATTTTGGGATCTTCCTGTGAGCCTATGTTGCACTCCTCTATGTCATATTTTAAGGGCTTTGTTTTCAACTTTCCCTGGACATCGTTTGAATCAAGCAAGTCCTCTAAAGGAGTTAATCCTTTGGGCAAAAAATTATCTTTAAGATTGATGATTTCAAAGTCTTCGCCAATTATCTCATCAATTTAAATTTGCTTTAGGTTTTGAATGTCTGATTTTGTAAACTTTGTGGGATGGAATCTATCTATCTTTTCATCTTCTAATTTGTTAATTTCAATTTTATCAGTGTAATGAAGATCTAATGTTATCTCAGTATCTATGTTGCTATTTACAAATTCTTCATCTAAAGTTAGAAAATTATTTATTTGCTGATCATTATTGAATACTTGTCAGTTCTTTAAGTTGTCAAGGATAGTAGGTCTATGTCTAACCTCAACAGTGTACTAATGGTTATGTTGAAAAGGTAACTTGCAATTACTAGCAAACATAGCTAGGCTATGAGCATGCACAATGTGTTTTCTTGGAATAACATCAAGCTTGGTTTCTAAAAAGATATTTAGCATTTCTACAACTATTCCTCTGTAGAATCCTAACCTAGGATCCCTAGTCATATAAACAACGTTGATTTGTTTTATAACCAACTCAGAATCTCCCATAATAGAGACTCTTATGGCTCCTAAATTTTTGACTAATTTAAGACCTAAAAGAAGTGCTTCATACTCGGCCATGTTGTTAGTACATTTGAAGTTCAATCTGTAGGAATGTCCCTCTGAGCGATAATTTTCTAAGTTGTAAATCCATACTCCTGCTCTTGCACCTATTTTTTTTACTGACCCATCGAATTCAAGATGACAAAGAATTTCATGCTGATAATTCTTACTATCCAGGGGAGCACAATCTTTTTTGATTAAAGTATCTAGGTCACCTTTATTATCTGAAATTTCTTGAATTTGGACAATTTGATTTTCTTTTGCTACTACAATTTATTTTAGTTATGAAATAATGCAATTTGAAGTATTTTCTTGATTTTTTTTCAGCATTATAAAGAATGAAAGAATCGATGTGAGAATGCATTGAATATATAGAAAAGTTTTGAGGCCTTTCTGGCTACTCGCTACATACTTCATCAAAGTCTTTCTATACAATTTGTTAGGATGTCGAAAGACTGATATGGTAGCATAAAAGATGTCAAGTTGAAGAGATCCTTGGAGTTTAGCACCCCACGATCTAGACAACAACATGCCATATTTAGGTGGTATATAAGAAACAACTATGTCTATAAGAATGGTCTTAGCAGGGTGGTATACCTCCTTCCACTAGTTTTCCATTAACATCAGGACCGAAAATTAACTCAGGCTAATTGTCAAATAAGTTCGCAGAGTCTTCATTCTCAACAAAGTTTAAATATTTTGTTTTGAGATTTGTAAGTTTCATGTTTAATCAGTTCTGTTAAAGGAGCTGAGATTTTCAGTTTGGTCACCACTACTCCAAAATTGAAAGGCAAAGGGTATTTCTCTATTTGAACATTTGGAACTTTAACAACAAGGTTTGGAGTAGTTTCTTCTTCTTTTCCGGTTTTTGGAGTCTTTTTGAGAGGATTTTCTAATACAATTTCTAGAGGTTGTTCCACTATTTCCTTGGAGGGAATTGAAATTGAGGGTTTCTTATTGGAAGGTTGGTCATTAGCTACATCTTCAATGGTGGGACTGAGAGGATTCTAATTGGATGTAGAAAGGATTTGGAGAGTTTTTGTAACTAGAGCTACTTTAATTTTCTTAGGCTGATTTGGTACTGCTTTATTGTTTTGTTTTGGAGCATTAGTGTTACTTTTGCTCCTCAAATCATACTGTTTATGCACTTCAAAGATAGCAGAATCATACCCTTGCTTGTAGTCAAATGATTCTCTAGTTTGGGTCTGGAACTACTGAACCATGTGTAATTCCTAATCATCTTGAGTCATAAAGATAGTTCCCTCATCATCTAATCCCATTAAATTATTTTGGGTGTCTTGCTTAGGGTCTTCTGGATGAGATGTTTCTGTATAGTTCTGTTGGAAAGCGGGTCTAAGATTCAGATCAAGCCCATTTTTTTCAGTAATTTGGTTTCGATTCTTTCTAAAGTTTGGATTCCTCACTGGAGGTGCCTGTTGGTTATCCTAGTGAGGCTTATTTTCAATGTTTTCCATTCTATCCATTAAGTTTTAGATTCATTTCGCTAGAGCGTCTATTTTAAGGTCAAAGGGTGAGGTTTCATCTTTCAAGGGTGCTCTCCTCTCGTTCCTAACTCTAGCTCTTTTTGACAACAAATTAGCTTCTACACCAACTGCTCCACTTTGCATATCTTCTAGTGTTGGGGGGTTCCTCTCTCTAAATTGAAAACCATATCAGTTTCAAACCCGTCTGGAAACTTTATCAAAGCTAAGCCAGGTGGGGGTCAAAGGTTAGCTAGTATTGCATTATACACACTATTAAATCTAATACAGTAGTCCTAAACTATTTTGTTTGGTCCCCTCTTGATGTTTTCATATTCAGATCAAATTTGAAGAGGGTTATTTTTATTTTCCCATTTATTTAGAAATTATTGATAAAAAATTCTAAAATATCTATACTATTGTTAGGCAGAGATCTAAACCATGTCATCACTTGTTTCGAAAAAAATTCTCATTTGGACATCTCCAATGTTAATTTCATGCAATTCGAAATAATCGATCATTTTCCTTGTGTGTTGTTTTGTTATGTAGGATCTACTACCATCAAATAGGATGATTTTACTCTGATAATCTTGTGGCATGACACCTAATGGGCAAGTTAGACAAGGGGGGAATATCTGTTTGCCATGGCTCTAAGTTGGGTAGGACTCAGAACTGGAGTTGGGGTAACAGGGAGTGTTCCAGTGGTTGATGAGGATTTGGGGGTACTGGATGGTTTATGGGTAGTGGTAGGTTGAAGGCGAAGTGAAGGTATGAATGGAGGGGTAGAATGAACTTCAGAGATGTGAGGGAATAATGGTGAACTGAAGGAAGTTGAAGCATTTTTAGAAAGTCCATGGATCTTATCGCCAGTGAGGGATGACTGAGGGGAATTTAGAAGGTACCGATTGATTGATTGGTTTTCCTTTTGGACCTGAAGCTCTTTAATGAATTCAGGATCAAGAACTAGGTCATCAACTGCACTTTCATACTTGGTTTTGAATAAGGAGTGATCAAATGACTTGTCAAAAGGGATATATTCTAAAAAGAGCCATTCATCAAGACAGGAATCTACCTTGATCAAAGGTCTTGGGCTTACTGAACTCCCTTGTCTTCTAGCTATTTTAAAAATAAGGTTGCCATTGTCAAACACAGGGGGAGGATTTGGATCAGGGTTGGCCCTTGTATAGTTAGTTATCCTTAAAGCCAGCTTTCAAGCTTTTTCTCATTATTTTCATTTTTATGAAATTTTAGAAATAACTACTAATAATCACTTTAGGATATTTGAAATAAAAATTTGAAATTTCTCAAAGGTTTATTAAGACTGAGGGTTTGATTCCCCAGTATGGTCACCACCATGTTACCACTTGGAAGTCTTCCCTAGAAGTTATAGAAAGAAGGAGTAATCTGAGGTAACCACAAACCTAATATTTTAGATTCGGGTTCTAGCCAACTTAAGTCCAGAGAGCGCTCTTTCTTTATAATTTAACTTTGTTTTGGTGAGATTTTAGGCTAGTTCTTAGTGCTCATCAGGTTTTGATTTTGAATGGGTGGTTGAATTCTGGGAATAGATGGACAGAGCAGGCTTGGATCAGATGAATTACTAAAGGAGGGGTTTACAGGGTAGGCTAGCACAATAAAAGGAAAATATACATGTTCAAATGGATGAGGTAGTCCTAACCAGGGTGAAAGGGTAATGAAGAAGCCTTAAACCAGGATCAAGATGAAGAAAAAAAGGAGATTAGTAGCAAAGGGTAACTAATAATTATTTATTATGGATCTAAGGGGCAAAAATACGAAGGTAAGGGAGCAATTAAGAATTCCTAGACTAAGATAGTTTAGCAGAAAACATAAAGATGGTAAATAGTCAAGACAGAGAGCTTTAAAGCTAATTCTGAAATATCATTCCTAGTTTACCATTAAGATTTCATTGAAACATGTGATTATTTATAAACATGAAGATAAAATAATAATAAACATCAGAGATAATACTTTTTTTATTTCCATTGTGCACAAGAATCCTGTGAAATGTCTTTAACTTTATCCCATGATCCAGCAAGCCAAACAAATGTTGACTACAAAAGAGCCTTAAATTGGTAAGAAAATTCTACAGAAATGTCTTTGAATCCACCCTAATTACTTCGAAATATGAAGTATTTATACAAATAATATTATAAAATATATCATAACAGTTTGAGAATTATTCTTGGAAATTAAAAATATCTTCAAGCATGAAGACAAAGACAGATGGAAAAATGTTTATAAGGATAATTTTAGTACTTTAGGACCTATAAGTCATTGGGTTGAGGTTTCAGTCCCTCTAGAAGTCAGAGAAATGCTCTGAGCCCCTTCGATTTAAATTTTAGGTACTTAAGACCTTTCTTGGAAATTAGTTAAGTGAACAAATGTACTGAATGAGGGAGGTTAATCAATTGACTTTGCGAGCTTTGATACATTCTCAATTTTCATCCGTACTTAGAACTTTAGTGATGAAGGTGAAAAATTCTCTTATCTAACAATCATAACAATTCTGCAACCATCTTTCTACTTACCCACCTACTCATCTTACCATTTTTACTTCTCTTTATTAATGTGCACTTACGCTAGAAAATCCTTTATCAAAACATATTATTTTCTTTTACAAGATAAATCTATCTAAATCTAACCTTATTACATCCAAGGGCTCAGGCTAAATAGTTGAAATCCTTTTATTTACGCTACCTAATCTAGTTATCTGCCAAGATTAAACAGTTTGGTTAGATTTTATTATCTATCTATAAGCATGAAATTGAAAACATGAAATAGTCAAGTTTAAACATTTTGACTATTCATGGATTGTGGAAAGGGTAACAAGTTGCACACATCAATTATTCTTCATCAAAAAGTAAATAGTATTGGCATTTTGACTTGCACACTTTCATGGTCTTCTCTTTTCTCGGGGTTCATCTTTTTATCCTTTTTGACATTTTTTATTCTTTTTGTCCTCTGATTTTTCTTTTAGGACATACCCTCCTTACTTTTTTTCATTTTTTTGATTGTTTGAATATGGAAAACATTTGCTGAAAGAAAAGGTATGTACATACTATAGATTTGATCTTAGCCATTCAAAAATTATGACTCCTATTGGCATAGGACCCTAACATACCCAATAAATATTCCCAACTCTATTGTCATCTCTAGATTTTTCCTTGCTTCCTTAGAAACATGACAGTAAACTGATGATCCCAATATCTTGAACTATAACAAATCTAGTTTCTTCCTTGAAAAATCTTCATGTCGTGTATTCATGGCAATAATCCCATGAAGAATCTTGTTTTGCAAATAGATCATTGTGTTGCATGCTTCAACCCATAAGCATAGAGGTAGGCTTTCGTCATGAGACATCACCTATGAATCTGCCATTATACATTTTTTCTTCCCCTCATCCACCCCAGTCTATTATGGGTTATGAGGTGCTATCAACTCCCATTGAATGCCTTCCTTTGCACAAAATTTTTTAAACTCATTTCACATATACTCAACATTGTTATCACTTCGTAGAGACTTCACTTTCCTACCTGTTTCTTTCTCAACAAGTGCTTTAAACTCAACAAATTTGGATAATTCTTAGGCTTTGTTCTGCATGAAGTAGATCCAACGCTTTCGTGATAAATCATCTACAAATATCACATAATACCTATAATTTCTAGTGGAGGGTGTTGAGAACGGTCCATAGACATTAGAGTGTCTCCTTTAAAGGATTTCATATGCCCTGCTATCCTAGTCATTGAAGTTGGATTTCATGTACCTAACCAATGTACACCCTTTTCATGCATCCCGCTGCTCAAGTGCTCCATTGGGGAGGCCTGTACAAATATTTTGCATGATATTCAAATCACTATGATGCAAATGACAAAGTATTATTTGCTATAATTTTCTCAGCACCTTACCTCCTTTTTTGGTCAATGTTCCAAATTCTTCCACATCTGAATTGTAGATCTTATTCACTCAAACCTCGATCTAATTCACTTGAACTATGTTGATCTATCTCAAGAAGGGCTCTCTTTTGCTTAATGTTACATCATAGACACCATCTTCGAACACCACAGCATAAACTAGACTCTTCTTCAGACCTAGTACACACATCACATACTTGAGCTTGAGAGGGGATCCAAAATCTGTCTAAAAAGTAATGGTACCAATACTGGTAGTGATATACCTTCGATCATCTCCCATATCAATGTGAATATGGAGATGCTTCTACTCTAAGTCAGTGAAAAATTCTTTCTTTCCCATCATTTAGAATGAGGCACCACTATTGAGATACCATGCACTACCCATCATTGTTCTTTCTATGCATGTAATGAGGATAAATTAAGTTCTAACTATGAAAACAAGGCTTCACCCACTTCTCCTCCTATAGTCTTCTTGCTTGCTTTCTTGTGTGGACATTTCATATAATAGTTTCCCAATCCGTAATAGTAAAAACACTTGATTTTGGAAAAGTATTCCTTCTTTTCCCCATGACCGGATTCTCGTTTGGATTGGGATTTCTTCCCTTTCCATTTCTTTCCTTTACGATCCAAGGCATATTTATTTTCATCCCCACCCTTGGATCAAGTCCTGTATCTATTTCTCTTCCTTATTTCTTCCTAGACTAGATTGGACCATAATCCCTCCCATCCTGGTAGTTTCTCTGTACTATTTACCAAATCTTAATATATATGCCACCTGTTGGGGAGGCTCAAGAGGGATAAAGCTACTAGATATTATTCAAGGCCAGTAACAATGACCCTGCTAAGTTCATCATGACACTTTATAAACTTGCTCAGGTGTCGAGCCGTAAAAAGCGTCTTTTTCACCTCTAATTACAAGAGTAAACACAAGAGTAAACAGATGCTTAAAACAAGATCTACTTACAGCAAAGCACTTTAAGACTTAAATCATGCATTTAGAGAACTAAGAAATTTATCAGTCAAGGGTTCAGTAAGAGTAACTCATCCCTCTGTAAACTGATGTAACTAAAGATAATCAAGGAACAGATCATTGACCCGGGAACTAGACAACAAATGTCAACGCTCACTATAGTCTCAGATCGTTCTGCACACCAAAGCAATGATAATGCAAGTAAGTGGGAATGGAACAACAACTAGAAAATGGAACAACAACTAAGAAATGGAACAACAACTAGTTCTTATGAAAAGCACACCTTTAATCTATAGAGATAAGTACAACAATCGTATCCTACAGAAATCAAATAGCAATCTTTACTCTAAGAATAAATTGGACAACACACAGAAATAGAATGACAACTGATTAGCAATGAAATATAGAACAACACTTAAGATCAAATATAAACGTACAGTGAATCAAAATACACGGCACGCCTTATTATTAAGAGAAACAGTAATCTGACTTCGGTACCACAAATATCAATCTCAGTTGTAAACAAGAATGATTTTAATTCATAATGGAACAATAATGTCAGCTGAACAACAATCACGATTAAGTGTAAACCATAGACGAATATAGTAATACCAACTTATGAAAGTCACAACACGGTTACTTTATAATTGAACAACAATAACATTCTGTAAGGATCAACAACGTTATATCAATGATTAAAAGAACAACAATGCGTTACAAAGTTAGGATGAATCAATACGACATTCTTGGCATCAAGAACAATATTACTCAGTTGAACATAAATCAAACATAACAGAACCGTGATGTAAAATAAAAAATACATTAGATTACCAAACAAAGCTGATAATGAAAACCATGGATGAACTAAAGATAATGGTATAGGAGCAAGTGTTCCACCAGGGTCAGGCCCTTAGCCTCCAGGGATAAACTGCTTGATATTATTCCAGGATCAAAGATGGAACAACAACCATGTTTATATTAAAGCATCAAAACAGAGTTACAGTGGATCACTTCTCAACAAGAGTGGATGATAAAATTTTCAAATACAGAGAAAAGTTACATAGAAAATAACAACAAATCTCCCTCTCCGGGCTAGCAGTGTTGCCCCCTTTTTGTAATAGCTAAAGAAGAGATTTCAATGATGCAAAAATAGTTAAGGTAGTGATCCCTCAGGATCAAAGGATCCTGAGAGATTCACCAAACCATTAATTCCCAGTTATCCATCTGTTCTCTTGCGCCGAATCGGTATCTCCCTTTCCCTTCCTTGGCTGATATGCTTTAATTTAAATTGACTTGTTTGCATGTGGTTCCCCGCCAAAGGGACAACAGTTAACTTGGCCCTATATTTTTATTTGGAATGGCAATCTTTCGTTTTTCCCCTTTTCTACATAAGAAATGACAATTATTAGTATTTGTGTGTTGCGAATAAATCCCATAGATTTTGTCATGATTTCTTATTATCAACCTAGTTCATGATGCAAAGAGGTTATGAGTTTTAAAGGAAAGATGACAAAATAATCAATAAAAACATAACTTATTTAGTACTCCACACACCCCCCTACTTACCCTTTTTCATGCCCTCATGAAAACATTGTAGTTTACATGTAAGGTGGTGAGAGAGTAGGCCAAAGATGGGATCTCATGTGGCAATCTACAGCCATGATGCCTAACTAGGCGTTCAAAAATATGGCCTGTCTGACCCTCAGGCATCTCATGCAGGGCTTGGTATCCAGGTGTAGGATGCCAAATAATTGGACTATGGAACCTATATCGTAACCAAGATGGCTTTGCCCTCAACATGACTTCGCCATAGAGGTTCAAGCGATTAGTGCCTAACTTATGGTTCTCATAGTTAAATGGTTCCCTGAGTTAGATATTCGGATTAGAAATCTCATATCGAAATTGAGCAAGATCAATGGCAAGCTCTTTAATAGTAAAGAAGTATTCTATCCCTTGTCGATTGATTGCTGTATGAATGGGTCCTAATGCTTCAACCACGCCTGGAGTCCTCATGAGGTTCCTATGTTCCCTCCATAACTGCATTGGATTTCTAGGCTCAGCTCTTACCCATAAATCTAATCCGTTTTCTTGTCTTTGGATGGAATTATATGCTTTAAGCGATTTAATTTGATTAACCCAAATGAAATAAATTCTTGTAATTGGATATCCCCAATGAAAGGGCCAGGGTTCTGCTCTATCTCTTGATCTAACACAAGGTTATGTAGATAGAATTCACACAATAATCTTTGAACCTTTACTCCATAGTGCTTACAACAATTTATAAAATCATCAATAGTATTAATTTGTATAGGGGCTCCTGCTTTGAGAGCCTTAATTTTCAATTGCAAATATCGTTCCATTAAAAACAAGGCATAATTATTAGCAGGGGCTCTACATGCTAGGACGTTAGTGTACAAAGAGCATAAGGTATCCATCTGCTTGATAACTACATCTAACCTATGAGTTACCTTTAAAACTTTTTCTTCTTCCTTTTGCCATCCTTCAAAGGCCTGGCTTTCAGATAACTTGACGTTCCGTAGCTGTTGTTGTAGTTCTTCATACTTTTCTCAAGAAACCGTTTCTTCTATGAGTTTTTCTACTGCTTGTTGAGCTTGTACCAAACCCTCTCGTAGGGTTACTGTCCTTAGATCACTGCCCCACATAGTAGTGGTGAGTGGAAGATTCACTTTAATCTTCTTATTTCATCGTCTCGGGTTTATATTTCTCATTTCTTCAGAGGGTTGTACCTCTATCTGAACTTCTTTGTCACAGGCCGATATATCATCTGTTTGCACTTCAACATGGGCAACAACTGAATGCTATTCCTTTTGGTTTTGAACAACAATCTGGACTTTAATAGGGTTTTGAATAGCAGGCTGGAGTTGAGTCCTCCGAATCTTTTTCTTGAGGGGTTTTGCCAGAGTGATTGGCTATTTTACCCCCGAGGTCCTTTTTTCTCTCTTTCCCATTTTCAAAACCTTGATTTGTTGTTGAAGTCGTGCTATCACATTCAACAATATTTGTTGTTCTTTTTGTAATCTTTTAATTTCTTTTGTTTCCTTAGAAGGAACAACTGTCTGTTTACTTGGGCCTGGACTATTATCTTGGCCAATTCCCTAGTTTTCTTCTCTGGGTATTCCTTCATTGTTCTATTCAGGTCGCTTAGGAGTAAAAACCCTAACTAGTTTTGTTATCTCTTGGGTAACTTTCTTCTCCTTCCAATTGCGGCGGTTGCTTGTCCCCTGAATCATCTATCTCCACAGGTTTGCTGGTATTTCCTTGGGGATCTTCCAACCTTCCTCCAATCCATGCCAATCTAACTAATTTTCTCCATTTCAATGGTCTATTCGGTGTACCAGCAGTATGTTTACGTTTTGGGGCTGGAAGAGTCAGTCCCCCATTTATCGTAGCAATTAGCTCTCCCCCAGCTACTCTGTTGCTGAGTAAGACTGTGTCTAACTATTAGCCGTATCAGCCCATGATGACTTACTACCGATTCTACATGTTGTGATTTTTGTATACTTCGGGCAACATCATGAGTAATGAATTTAAAAGTGGAGGTAAGTTCAAAGAGCATTTATGTTTAATACAGCTAAAACTTTTAGGTGTCTTGGCTCTCCTAATGCTACTGGTAGAATTCCCTTTCCTTTGACTATCAGGTTTTGGCCTTCATCTCGAAATACTTTGATGATCTTTCGCAGTCTCTCCTTCTTTAGAGTCCACATAGGTCTGGTGGCTGGCAGTCCCGAGACTTTTGCAATTATGTCATTGGTGACTACTATGTGTCTTCCCCTTACTATGGAATGATATTCTTGCAAATTCTGCAAGAATTCTATTGCTATGGTCTCGTTGGATTCTTGTAAACAATTAAGATAAACTAACCATACTGCCCTTGCTAGTATTTCCCGTGCAGCATCAGAAATTGTCAATACATGTGGTTCTCTCCGAATTGATCTTCCTCCCATGCTTTAGCTCACTGTAAAAATGAAGAGACGATAATGGAACAACAATCTCTTCAAACTATTAGAAACATAGAGAAAATAATGAAACAACAAGGCTCGTTCAAATCTTACTAATTGTTGTAGAGCATCATACAGAAATAGCTCAGGAACAACAAGCCATGCAAGTTTAAAAACGATATACCGTTAAGGCCTTCTATTCCCAAGTAAAAGTTTAAAGAATAATAATATGACACATATATAGCAAATTATAAGGTCACCGCTTCCACCCTGTAATGTGACAGACCATCCTCGGCCATTAAATGAGAGAGCGGCATGCCGAACTGCCTTGGTATAGAGTCATAAAGGAACAACCTATGAGGAAATGCCATGTTTAAAAAAGGAGCAGGTTGCCAAAATCCAGATGTACTATAGGATCACTTGACAAATAAGAGAATGTTGTGATATGATGCGAGGCTAGGAGGATAGGACAACTGACGTGCACAAAAGGTCTAATGCGGTCATTATCAAATTTTCTGTCATGATTGGTTATAATAGATATTCATGCGTTTAATGGTTAGGGGAAGTGATATACATAATCTTATTTGACGTATTACAAAGGTATAAGACAAAGAAGGGTGTTGATGATTACTATTGGTGTATAAGGAATGTGACTTCAATACCATTAATAGAGCTCTACTGTCGACAAGTGTCCATAACCTTGACAGAGTTGTTTGTTCCACCCATGGAACCATGATCCTTTGTGTATGTTTAGGAAGTGTTGTGCAATGTCAAAATGGAGGTCATTATGCTGGTGTGGTAACTAGTTAAACCATAATGCCATTCACTAGGAAGGAGTGAAAGGTCGACAGACTGGCTCATGATGAGACCTCTTGTTCCAAGGACTCTTTATTTTTCTGATGTGCCTCTTGGATCATATCCATAGTGTGGTGGCCATAGTGGGAATGCCAGTTCACTCTCTTCCTTATGATCATGGTAGGCTGGCTCTTGATGAGACCCCCTATCCTGCATTTGACAATTCATATGACAATTCATGTAAATATTTTTTTCTTTTTTCTCTTTTATAAAGTACTTTCCTATCTATACACAAAGGGTGGTTCAGCACTCCTTAAGAGTAGGACTGGTGGAAGAAGTCTTAACATCTCAATAGAAAAATATAGACCCTTTGTTCTTATTCCTTAATAACAATCAAAGAAGATTATGGGAATTTTAAAAAGAACCACCATGATAAACATAACCAATCATATGTGTATTAGTAAGATAATGACAACAAAAGTGATGAATAATTGTGTCCTTTCATCTTTCCTACTATCAATTCAAAGCAATTTCTTGTAGAAATAATGATTTTATATAATTGGTTGATTTCAGTATGCTCTAGTTTTGTATCCATTGCATAAATGTATAGTTGTGTTCCAAACGACTCGAAATTATTATATATTGAGAGGAACAATGGTTGTCGTTTAATTGGAACAGTAAGGAGAACAAGCATAAGTAAAAGGAATTTTGTCGTTTCAAAAAGAAAGAGCAAAAGAATACAAGTGTTGTTCCTTTAGAAAACAAACAACATAAAACAGAAGTGTCGTTCCTTTGGAAAAGGGACAGGAGACACCAAAAGTGTTGTTCCTTTGGAAAAGGAACAACAGAAAATCCAAGTGCCATTCTTTCGGAAAAGGAACAACAAAGATGCAATTGCCATTCTTTTGGAAAAGGAACAACAAAAACCAAAAATGTTGTTCCTTTGGAAAAGGAACAACAGAAAATGCAAGTTTCATTCTTTTGTAAAAGGAACAACAAAGATGCAAGTGTTGTTCCTTTGGAAAAGGAAAAACAAAAATGAAAGTGAAAAAGGGAATGGTTAAAAAAAAAAGTGTTGTTCCTTCGAAAAAAGAACATTAAAATGAAAGTGTTGTTCCTTTGGAAAAGGAATAGTAGAAAAACAAAAGTGCACGGAAATGTTGTTCCTTCTGAAAAGGAGCAACAAAAATAACAATGCTTTTTCTTTTGAAAAGGAACAGCAAAAAAAAATGCAAGTGTTGTTCTTTTGAAAACAAGGAACAACAAAAACGATGAAATTTCTACTTCTTCAAAAAGGAACAGCAAAGTGCAAATACAAAACTATGTACAGAGAATGATTTAACAAAGAAAAGAAATTATGTACAAAGTGTAAAAATAGGTGAATCACTTAATGAATCACAGGTGAGGAAGATTTCTCTTCCTCCTCCAAAATTTGCATGTCGGAGTCTTCGTGGAGTTGCTGGTAGAAGGATTCCTAAGTAAGTGTTTTGCGGTATAGTCGAAATCGATGGCCATTTACTTTGAAGGTATGTCTAGATATGTCAACAGTGACTAGAGTAAGGGTTCCATTATCATGTACCTTCTGGATTTCATATGGACCCAGCCAGTGAGTCTGAAGCTTCCTGGGAAAATCCTGAACTTGGAATCGTATAAGAGCGCCCAATCTCCCTCGTGGAAGATTTTATTTTTAATGAGAGCGTCATGCCATTTAACTCACTATTGTTGGATTAATGCAGTGTTTTGAAGCGCAGAGAACTTGATTTCATCTAGCTCATTGATCTGTTGTAATCTATTAATTTGTGCCTCATTGAGATCTAGATCGACTTCTTCTACTATTCTTAGCATTTGGATTTTGAATTCTATGGGAAAAATGGGTTCCTTTCCAAACAGTAATTGGTATGGTGAATAGCTGGTAGTGCTTGTCCATGTTGTTCTATAAGCCCACAAGGCTTCTAGTAATCTTGCAGCCCAATCGCGTCTATGTGATGCAATGGTTTTTGTTAAGATAGCTTCTATTATTTTATTGTTGCTTTCTACCTGACCATTTGGCTATGGTTGGTATGGAGTGGTGATTTTGTGTTGGATATGATAGTTTTTGAGTGTTGTAGCAATCTTGTTACCAGCAAACTATGGTCCACCGTCTATAATTATATCTCTTGGAAGCCCATATTGCATGAATATATGGAATAGGAACTGTATGACAGAATCCTATGTAGCTCTCCATAATGCCTCTGCTTCAACCCATTTGGTGACATATTCTGTTGCTACTAAAATATATGTATTTTGGGTCGAGGATGGGTTAATTGGATGAACAAAATTGAGGGCCCAGCGTTCGAATGGTTCAATAACTAGCTATGGGTTTAGGGGCATTTCGTCAGACTCGCTAGGGCGTCATGCTCTTTGGAAACTGTCAGAAACTTGGACGAACTTCTTTGCATATTTGAAGATCGTGGGCAAATAATACCCTATTTGCAGCACCTTATGTCTAGTTCTCTGATCGGTGAAATTTCCGCCACATGGTACGTTATGACAAGCTTTCAAAATGTCAAAAATTTCATCCTCGTGGACACATCTCCTGATGTGCATATCTGCCCTTGTATGAAACAGGTAGTGCCCAATCCAAGAAAATCAAGCACTTTGCTGGAAAATCTGTTTTCGTTCATTGGGGGTCAAATGTTTTGGTAATTTACCTACTGCTAAGTAATTCACAACATCATCATACCAGGGTGTTTTAACACTGACAACAAACAAATGCTCATCTCGAAATTGATCCTCAACTGCTGGTGCATCCACTAGTTTTGGCATTCGTGAGAGGAAGTCAGCTACATGATTTTCTTTTCCAGGGCGGTCCTTGATTGTAATATCAAATTCCTACAGTAAAATCAGACATCTAGTTATTCTACGATTTGTGATTGGTTTATTTGCTAAATATTTTATGGCAGAGTGATCTGTATGCAAGATAACATGATATCCAGTAATAAAATGCCTGAACTTTATTGACAGCATGTATTACAACTAGAAATTCCTTTTCAGTAATAGTATAATTCAATTCAGCAGGGGATAAATTCTTGCTAATATAATAAATTGAATATGGTTTTCTATCTTCTTCCTGCCCAAGGATTGCTCCAATAGTTGTATCTGAGGCATCTAATGAGATTTGGAATGGCAAGTCCCAATTTGGTCCTCGAAGGACTGGGGCTGTAGACACAAGCTTCTTCAGATCTTGGAAAGCACAGTCACATTTTTCTATCCAAAGAATGTCAACATTTCTTGTCAGTGCATATAAAGGTGCAACAATATGCAAAAAATGTTCTATAAATCTTCTATAATAACCAAAAAATCCAAGAAAATGACGTACCTCTGTTTGAGTGGTAGGAGTAGGTATTAGCAAAATTATTTGGATTTTGGCTGGGTCTACCTGTATGCCAGCTGCTGAGATATAATAGCCTAGAATAAGTTCTTCAGTCATCATCATATAGCATTTTTCATGGCTCAAACAAAGACTAGTGGCAATGGAGTGCTGCAGGACTTTTTCCAGTGTGTCTAATGTTGGGTCAAAATCATCTCTATATGGTGTAAATTCATCCATATATACTTCGAGCCCTTCATATATGAATTCTGAAAAGATGCTGACGATAGCCCTTTGAAATGTCGCAAGACCGTAGCATAAGCCAAAAGGTAGAACTCTATAGGCAAATGTTCCCCAAGGACAAGTAAAAGTGGTTTTGTCTTCATCTTCAGGGGCAATCTGAATCTGATTGTATCCACTGAAGCTGTCTAAGAAAGAAAATAATTTCTTTCCTGCCAAAGTATCTAATACTTGGTCAATGAATGGAAGGGGAAAGTGGTCTTTTTGTGTTGCTTTATTTAGCTCTCTATAATCTACACAAAACCTCCAGTTTCCATTCTTCCTTGGTACCACAACAAGTGGAGAGACACATTTACTATCGGAGATAGAGTAGATGAAGTTTACATCTAAAAGTTTTTGAAGTTAAGCTTTTACAACGACTTTTAGATGAGGATTAAGTCTCCTTTGTAGTTGGCGAACAGGGCTCGCATCCTTTTCTATATAAATATGGTGTGTACATAACTGGGGATCAATTCCTTTCATATTTGTATGATTTTGCTATTTCAGACAGAGGTAGTAGGTATTGTTTGATCGTGTGTATCTTTAAGAGGATCTTCTTCTAATTCATTATCAAATTCTACTTCTATCATGTGACATTGTATGTGGGATCTGGGTTTAGCTTGGCTAATAATATTGTTAATGGCATCATCTTCTGTTTGGTCTTTGAAATCAAGGGCCTCTTCTACGATTAATGGAGATCTAATATTTTCAGTGAGGTATGATACATGATGCTTGTTAGTTTTTATTATTGTGACACTTGGCTGCGCTAGAGGATATAAAGCTAGGTTCTTGATATTTTCCCCTCTAGTTAAGGTCATATTTCCTTGTCGGCAGCCAATATAAGCATCAGCTATTGGAAGCCAAGGTCTGCCTAAAATAAATGGATGTCCACCAAGTCTTTTTTTGGGGTTTATTATCAGAAAATCGGCTGGATACTCCTAGGAGTCAACAGATACCATGACATCATGTAGTGTGCCTTCTGGCCTAACCATAGATCAGCCAGCCAGTTCTAATAAAGTAGAGGTTGGTTCTACTGATGTAATGCCAATTTTTTGGCAAGTGGTGGTTGTTAAAATATTTATTGCAACTCCTAGATCAACTAAGGCATTTGAGAAGGTTTGACCATAGATTTGTATGATTACTATTGGATTTCCTGGGTCTTCGTATTTAACGAGTGTTTCTTTTCCTTATAATAAGTCAGATAGAGTACCAACTACTTGGACTTTTGGGTTATTTTTTATTTTCCTCCTTGGTTTCATTATACGTAGCTCTTTGATAGTCTTTCCATTTATCACGATGTCTTGAATGGCTTGGAGGAGTGGGATTTTTATGTACGGATTTTTTAGTTCTCCCAGAATTTCAAAATCGAGGTGTTGTATAGGTCGAGGTATAATTAACCATTTTGGGAATGGGGGAGAGGATATGATTGCTTGATCATGAATTTGTGGTCTGGTCACATCCTCTTCTTGTGACAGTTGTTCTATAGGTAACTGATTTTCAACTTCAGCTGTTTTATCTCCCTCTATTTCAATGATACGCCCAAATCTTAATTGAAGGTCATTACACTCCCTTAGATCTATTCCTATCTCTGGTGTTGCAATTATTTGAATGGATTGGATCGGTCTATTATTCGGATTAGGGTTGGGTTAGGCTAGGAGTTGCAGTCTTAAGTTAGACTGAGGGTTTCGTTGTAAGGCCGACAGTGTAGGTTGAAAGAGCGGGATGGTTCCTACTGGATGATTCATTGGTCTTTGCCAGTTTGCTTGCCCGGCTTGACTCTATGAACTAGGAGGGGTCCATTGTGCTGGATATACATTGTTTTGCCAATGTGGTGGGGTATAGGGAAAATTTGGCCAACTGGGTTGGCTCGCTTGATTTGGCCATGGAGATGATGAAGGAAAAGATTGTTGTGACCAATTCGGGAAAGGAGGTTGATTTTGCCACATTCTATTATATTGTTGAGCATGATATTATGGAGGCTAAAAAGAAGAAGTTGGGTCTAAAAACATACCTGATTGTCACGACTACCATTGACGACGCTGATTGAGTAGATATACTGATTTTGGTTCTTCTTCTGCTTCCTTGTATACTGCTTTCAATCCAGGAAGTGAGGGATAGCTCTTTGTAGAGTGGTATTTTTTACAAATGGTGAAAACTTGGGCTGCATCTAATGGAGACTCCTTATGGCTTGTTAGCACCTAAATCTGCCTTAGGCTGAAGGAAGGCAAAATTCAGGGGAACCACAAACCACACTCAGTCTGGTAGCTAGCCCTACTAGAATAGGAGAGGGCTCTCTCCGTGTCATGCTCAGTGAATAATTAAAACGATATGGTCTGAGATGACTTGCAGCGAAACATTGATTTTAGGCTAGTAAACAAATATGGATACAAGAAAAAAAAAATTATGAATGACTGAGTTTATGGGATGTATGGGACCAAAGGACAGCAATGAGCAGAAAATTTAACACAAAGGCGCAGATTACATCGTGAGGCAAGAAATGTGGAAAGTCTAGCAATTAAATTTGAAGTAATGCGGAACGGAAATATTCTTTAGGAGGGTGAAAAGGGCATAAATACATGAATCATTTTCAATAGAAGAAGAACACATACGTGAAACTTTCCCACAGGTAGAGCAATAAATATGAATTCTATCTTATCTTACTTAGACAATTTCACTAGAAATGAATATGAATGAACTATGAAACATAACGAAATACATATGCAACATAAAGAGAACACATTTTCTACACTCACACTACAATAATCTCATGAAACAGAGCCACTACCTTTCATTAATCCTCTGTCAAAATGTACAATGAAGAATTGAGTTTCTCTCCCACTGTCTCCCAGAAATTACAATCAACCAACCCTTTGCATATAGTTTTCATACAATAAATAGACTATGCCATGAGGAAATAGAATGGCCAAGAGTTGGGGAGTTTTTCGAATCAATACAAAGTGGAAGTGGAAAGCCAAGCATTAGTTACAGGTGCAACATTACAAAAATGACAAATGGCTTGGGTGACTGCTCGCCTTCCTTTGCCACATGGATAGAAGCCATCCTCTAGTGAAAATACTTTAAATTTTTCTTTAGTTTCCAAAAAAAGTGAAGTATAGATGAGCGCGCTCACTTGGAGAAAGTCACGAATCGAAATGTCGCGAAGCGGAAGTGATTTGGCCTTTTTCTCTATATGCGTCGCGCCCAAATCTAAATACGTTGCGCTAATTTGGAGGCCATGTTGAGGTACTTGCATGAGTCTAAATTATGCCCAAGTGTACTTGTTGGAAAACCTGGCCTGTCTACTTTCTAACCCAAGTGGAATATTTGAATTTGGTGCTAATTTTCCCCTCCAAATCTTCATTCGCCCAAGACTTCTTCTTGTGTGTCAAAATAGGGGTAGAGAGGTCATTTTTTGAGTGTTGTTGACCTCCTGGAGACTCAAATCATGCCCAAATTTCTTGTCCATGCACAAATAATCATGATTTTTTGAATCCAAAAATGCAAGCCATTTGTGATTTGGATCTCCCAATCCTAAGCGCCGCGGCAATGGCACAGCGCACAGGGAGAAAAAGCCTGTGTTGTGACCAAAAATTTGCCATGTGACCAAAATTGCCCCAAATTTCTTGAAATTTGGGTTGGAGATCCTCTATGAGGTGCTATGCTGGGCCATAGAGGCTTTAGCCAAGATTCGAAGCCGATCTTTCTCTTTTTGCCTCTTTTGCCTCTTTGTCGCTTTGATCAATTTTGCCTTCAAACTCCTTATCCGAGCCTTTGAACTCATGTTCTGTGCCCTGTAGTGATAGACGATCTGCCTCAGTATGGTTTTGTCTCTATTGGCCTTCTCTAGCAGTCTCTCAAGGTGGATGTTGATGTGCTCAAGCCAAGAATCATGGTCATTGTTAATCTCTTGCTCCAATGGAGTGAGCTCAATCCTCCTATGCTGGGAAGCTTGGTGATTCTCACGGATTCTTTGCAACTTCATGATCTCATGCTGGTCCTCAAGTTGTTTGTTCCTCTACTCCAAATACCTGATAATCCATTTGGCCCTCTCCAAATTGAGTGACAAGTCTTGGATCTCCGTTTTCTGCTCATGGATGGTCCTCCTAAGTTTGGCACTCTCCTCATCTGCATCATCATCATGAATGAGGATGAAATCAGACTCTTGTTCACTTGATGGCCCCTCATCATGCATGCACCTCTTGCCCTTGTCATGTACCTGAGTTGCCGATGTCGGAAGCGAGGCCCCTTCCACCCCAGGTGGAGATAACACTCGCTTTGCTGCTGCAAACAAATGCCTACTGCCTCTCTGATATGTGATGAATACTGGCATAGTAGTGGTCTCATGGCACTTATACTAATGAGAAGGACCACCTATCTCATGCTCAACCTTTGATAATACCTGTGAAGTGCTGAGGAGGTCACAGGAGATGAAGTCATCCCAAGCAATGCCCTACAATCCCAACTGATGATCCACCAAAATCTGGATGAGAGTAAAGTGATAAACACTATTAAGTTGCTGCTGAGGGGCCTTATGCTGCATGAAGGTGTTCATCCTCTCTATGTTCCTGCAAATGAAAATGGGATGTTCATCATCCGTACCCTGGTAAAGTGCATAAGCAACTTGATGTGATAGGCATACAGATGAGAGAACCTCCCCTCACAGCTGAAGTATTTCATGATCAATTTCATGAGTGGTGCATATTCCTCTTTCAAATATCTGAATGGAAAGACTCTTGTGAGCTGCCTCAAGAAACCGGCCTTAATGTAAGGCTCATAATGTTGCCTATCCACCTTCTATTTCTTGTGCCACTGTTCTCCAACATTTGGTATGTTGGTTGCTAATGAGATAGTTTCGGGTGTCAATGTGAAGGTGACCCCGGCCATGATAGAGTGACCTCCATGTAGTGAAGCAAAAAACGATGGGCCAACTCATGATGAACTCGAACATTAGCCACCCTTTGAAAAAATTCAAAACATGATAGATGTTGGAAACATGACATAACAAGAGGGCAGGCCTTCAATTCTGTGAGGGTAGTTGGCTCATTCCTAACATGCTTGCCACTTTTGTGATGTCTCCGGGGAGCCTGTTCTTCTGAGGATGAATCACTTTGTGTTTCCATCTTATACTCTGATGAATGCTCAGATGCCATGACTGTTGTATGTGTACTATGTATGGACTGCCCTTTTATGATGGTATGAAACTAGGTGTTGTTGTGATATCTGCAACCAAGGGGAACAATGAAAAAATGGAATGTTAGGAGGGGAATAATATGATGGGAATAGGGGTTATGGGGAGAAGTTTTGTTTAGGGATATGTAGGAGGGTTTGGGGATTTAATAAGGTAGGGTTTTGGGTTTTTGATAAGGTAGGGCTTTGGGGTTTACATTGACCAATGAGTGGACGGATAGGGAATATGGGTTTACTAGTGTTTTAGGGTAGGGAAAGTAGAGAAAAATGGGATGAGGGGGAAGGGAAAAATGGAAAGGAGTGAAACAATGAAAGGTGAAAGAGGAGCCTTGGCATCAATACCATAAATTTGCAACCCTAGAAACCATGGCTTTGATGTTTTCTAGTGGTTGGTTTTATGAGTTTTTTTTTTAAATATACATAGCCATGAACCACCATAACCTTCACAAAAATTTAATGAGCAAGCCAAGAGACAGACCCTACCTGGTAATTAGAAGGAATTCCAAAAAAATTGATGCAATTAGGAACAATTTCAGGCCTCTATGGGTGTGCGCTGCGCAGCAAACCCAGTGTGCCGTGCCTGGTATATGCGTCGCGCCCTTGTAATTTTTCCACTGCCGAGTCGCGCTATGTGCGGTGCGCCCTCTATGTGTGCCGCACCCCTCTGTGTGTGCGTCGCGCTCCTGAAAATGACTCCCACTCACTCCAAATGTGTGCTTTGCTCTCTCAATGCTTTGCAATGTTTCTCAATGACCTTGATCAGCACAATAACTTTGTTTGCTTGTGGGAATTCTTATATAAAGACTTTGAAGTCATGGGTTAAATTTTTTCTTCTTCAAAACCCACTTTGCTAATGTTTCATTTTGGCTCTTTTCACTGAGTTAATGAAACACTGAATTTCACTTTTCCCTTTGCATTTTTAGCTAGAATGATGAAACTTTCGACACTTTTTGCACGGGTTGTATGACAGGCGTTAGGCCAAGGAAACCATGACTGCACCTGAAGAAATCAACTGGATACTATTTCGAAAATTATGACAAATGACACACTGTTTGACTTTTCTTCAAAACAGAGTTTTGAAGAATAGTCGTAATCTGTCAATGTGATGATGAAACTCCTTGAATCATAACTTTGTAAGGGCCTCCCTCTGGCCTGCATGGCTTTATTGGACATGGTATAAGACCAAATTGACTAATCCCTAGACCTAATGACTAAAAATGACTCTGTTCCATTAAAAGATTGAACATTAACTATCATGGACTCTAGTGAACATTGACAAAAGACCTAAGCCAGCAGGTGCCAGACATGAGGGGAAATGACTAGCATGACCTTTTCTGTCAGATTATGGCATGCCCCTAGCGGAATGCAGCTGAGTGAATGTAGCGGGACTCCTAAAAATGAAAGGCAGAAAGAGCTTTGATCTCTGATGGAGGACTGACCAGACCAACTCTAACATGGTTGTGTTTCTTTCTGCATCTGGGATAGAAGATTGCCAGATTCTGTTTTGCCTTTGCTTGCTTTTGTTTGGCCTGCATAATATCAAGTTGTGTTGTGAGTGTCCCCAATATGTCAATTTTTAAATTTTCTAATAAATTTCCAATTTCTGCACGAGTTACTGCTTCTGCCGAAATTCTGTTATCTCTTACAAACTGATCATGTTCTATTGGTTTTAGTCTTGTGCTTCCTCTCAAGCTCCTGATAAATATATTAATAGTGTGAGCGGAATTTTCTTGATAAATATCTCCTTTTCCCATAATATTTAGTGTTTCAATCCATTGTTCCTTCATTCCCCTAATTAATGTTTTTTTAATACATTATCAGGCAAGGGTAATGATGCATAAGGAGATCTTTGAAGATTATACTAGAAATTTTCAACATACTCCTCTAACGTTTCATTTGGTCTAGCTACGATCTGAAATATTTCATCTTTTAACTCTATAGACCTGCAATAATCCTGGTATTTTTTTAGAAAAGACTCTTTCATTTGATCCCAGTTATTTATAACACCAGCACCCAATCCCATAAACCATCTTAAAGCAGCCCCTTTTAATGTAGAGGGAAATAATTTTAGTTTCTAGGGATCGGTGGTATAGTCATATCCTCTACACAACACATCGAATTCAAATAGGAATGCATCTGGATCTTCTGATGTAAGGCCATGGAATGCAGGGATATGTTGCAGAGGAATTGCTTTCATAGGTGCATTAGCTGCATTATCCACAATGGGATATTGCAGTATAGAGGTTTGGATGTTTGGCTGGTTCTGGGTCATTTGGTCAAATATATGCCAATAACCTTATGGGATATCTAGGAGGGTATTCCTAGGTTGTCCAAGGGGAACGACTCTAATGGGAATAGCCTTGACAAAACTTCCTTTATCTGGGATGATGAGAGTGCCTAATGTCTAGGGGGGTTTAGGTACTTGAGTTTCTTCAACTTTGTTATATATGATTTTTGCAACACTTCCCTTATCTGGTCCACTTAATGGTTGAATTACCCCAAGGGGAGATCTTAGTTCTTCACTCTCTCCGGTTTCTCCTCTTCCTTCACATAGGTTGCTAAGGTTCCCTTCTTGCAATGATCTTGGGCTAGAATTTTCAATTTCATGAAAATCTTGCTCCTCGGTTTGACTATGCACCTCAGCAAAGGCTACAGATGGTGATCTTGTGGCCTAAAGGGAACTAGTAGGCTATCTAGACGTAACTTTTCTAGGTCCTACTAAAGGCTAATATTCTGCATTCTTAAAGATTTCATCTATAAAGGTCGATCGGCCAAGGGTCACCGGCCCCTTAGATTTATCATACTTGGGTAGAGGTTTTGGATTCTTTTCTAGCTTTTTCTGCTTAGTCATGCACAAAAATCAACTGCTAAGTTCTACCCAAACAAAATAGCAACAAATCTGTAGGAAAGTGGGCAGGGTAGTAGGGTAATTACATACTCCACACACAGGTTCTTACCTTCCGTTTTTAAAACCTAATTCTTTAGAGCTAACAGGTTCTCTCATTACTATGAAAAAGAGACATATGACTACACTCTTCCCCGGAAACGGCGGCAAAATGTCAAGCCATAAAAAGGGTCTTTTTCACCTCTAATTACCTCACATTAACTTATCAATCTAGGAACGATTTGTTATCTCAAAGAGTGTACTCAGTTTGAGGCGGTCATTTGTCAGAGTAATGCTAGTAGTATAGTTCTCAAAACACAAGAGTAAATGGATGCTTAAAACAAGATATACTTATAGCAAAGCACTTTAAGACTTAAATCATGCATTTAGAGAACTAAGCAATTTATCAGTGAAGGGGTTAGTAACAGTAACTCATCCCTCTGTAAACTGAGGTAACTAAATACAATCAAGGAACGGATCATCGGCCTGGGAATCAGATAACAAATTTCAATGCTCGCTATAGTCTCATGTCATTTTGCACACCAAAGCAATGATAATTCAAGTAACAGGGAATGGAACAACAACTAGAAAATGGAACAACAACTAAGAAATGGAACAACAACTAAGAATTGGAACAAAAACTAGTTCTTATGAATAACACACCTTTAATGTATAGAGATAAGTACATCAATCGTATCCTACAGAAATTAGATAACAATCTTTACTCTAAGAATAAATCAGACAACACACAGAAATAGAACGACGACTGATTAGCAATGAAATATAGAACAACACTTAAGATCAAATATAAACGTACGGTGAATCAAAACAGAGTTACAGTGGGTCACTTCTCAACAAGAGTCGATGATCAAAATTTCAAATACAGAGAAAAGTTACATAGAAAATAACAGCTCATCTCCCTCTTCGGGCTATCAGTGCTCTGCCCTTTTTATAATAGCTAAAGCGGAGATATCAACGATGCAAAAATAGTTAAGGCAGCGATCCCTCAGGATCAAAGGATCCTGAGGGATTTTCCAAACTATTAATTCCCAGTTATCCATCTGTTCTCTTGCACCGAATCGATATCTCCCTTTCCTTTCCTTGGATGATATGCTTTAATTTGGATCGCCTTGTTTGCATGTGGTTCCCCGCAAAAGGGATAGTAGTTAACTTCGCCCTATCTTTTTCTTTGGAAGGACAATCTTTCATTTTTCCCCTTTTTCACATAATAAATGACAGTTATTAGTATTTGTGTGTTGCGTATAAATCAGATTGATTTTGTCATGATTTCTTATTATCTACCTAGTTCATGATGCAAAGAGGTTATGAGTTTTAAAGAAAAGATGACAAAATAATAAATAAAAACATACCTTCTTTAGTACTCCACATTAGGTACTATGAAATTGTTTCATTTTTTTCATCTTAATACTTTGAATCTTGTCCTTGAGTGCTAGCTTCATGTGGTCACTATTATTCTCAGATAACTCCATCAATGTTTTTCACATCCCGAACATAGTCTCTTTCCTCTAGATATGCGAGACAATATGATCCCAAAATCCCTCCAATATGATACTCCTCACTTAAACCACATCCTTCTTCCACTGAGCAATATCCTAGGCATCCGATGTTGGGAGTTTTGATGCATCTATATTGATGTATTCTACCAGCACATTATCATCCAGTAATGCCTCTAGTTCGATCTTCCATGCCACAAAATTTTTGGTTACTTCCAAAGCATACTCAAACCCGAGTCCATTTAAAGCCATCTTCTCTTTCCTAGAGAAAACTTGTAACATTGATCTTGAAATTTGAACCTCCTACAATGAAAACATCGAAATGTCTTCTCTACTGTGAATCTACATCTCATACCATGTAAAAATTAATGTGTAGATTCAAATTTTCTCATGATATTTACTAAATCGCAAGGCTTGAAGCTACTCTAATGATCTATGAAAGTAAAATCACGATCAATAACACAATTCATTAACATGCATCAAGATTCAACACATATACAAAAAATATTTATCTAAGGGAAACAAACTACTTAAAACACCTTACTATCAGTATTGCATTAATCAAACAATCTGGATGAAGACAATATGCTATGTTCAAGCTTGAGCTCAACCTACACGTGTATTTGCTATCCTATACTTGAATGACTCACCTTAGTAAATACTTAGCCAAAATTTCGAGCCTGCAAGCTCCTCTTTCCTTGCATCGTTCCTCAAGGAATTAGCCCCATTATTTACGAAATTACTCAATCTAGATTCTACAATTTCTCTAGGTCCTTCTCTGACTATATGCGTGACGTGTACAACTTGGAATAGTTTACAATTGATAATACACTTCCCTTGAAATCCAACCTGAATTGGGTAACTCAAATTGTTTGCATGCAACAATTATGTTGGGTTGATTCATCTGTTAACTAAATGATCACTCAGTGTGAAAAGAGTTACACACCCACAGCTTGACCTCCATTAGTTCTTCTCACAATGAGAACTTGTTACACTCACAATAACTTAAATTAACTGAAGTTTTTTGCTACAAATTAATAATCAATCATGTAGAAATGAACTGAAGTGTCTCAAACTCGAATTTATTGAGTTAACTAAGTAACAAGAGCCATGCCACCTCAGTTAACTAACTCCAGGTATTCTCCTCAAGTTGAGATTCAAATTTTAATATAGTTTGACGAAGGAAAAGTCAAAACTATATTTTCTTAATTCATTTTGAACACAAGATTCCAAAACAACAAATATTTTTTCTTGCCACAACTGGACAAAAGCCACCACTCCCAAAATCTCATGGCACAACGTGAAGGAAGTCACTATACCATGGATCAACAAGGCACCACTTGCTAGAGATCCACCACTCGTCCATTGAAGGTCCCATATTTCAAGCTCTTATGGGTCACGCTTCACAATGTTTCATATTGGATCAACTTGCAAAAAACTCAAATGGCCATGGGCCTTGTTTCATCCTATTTTCATATTAGACCCACTCTAGAATCTATGTTCATCAACTAACTACAAACACGATTCAAGGTCAACAATTAATTTATCCTCTCAAACCCTCTCAACAATATACTCTCAAGAGACCTCACAACTCAGGACTCACAACACAACTCTATAACTCTATATGATACACAATGCAATAATTAATTTTGATCCTAATGAACAAGTCCATTATGAGATCCATGTAATCAATACAATCGATAATTCTCCACAATTAACTATCACTCTATCAACCAGCGAATCTTTCCACTATCTCAATGCATACAAGAACCAAACCTGTGATCGCTTGGAACATAACAAGGTATGACGAGATGGGTGCATGATTAGAAATATAACATAACATTTTATTGAGACCAATTCTACCCGCTAACAATGATCACTCACCATGAATGCGTTGAGACCATTCATTAGAGACCAAATTAGCTAAAATGTTGCAAACCACCTCAATCGATATTTCTAACAAATCCATGGGAAAATTCTATGATCTAAGGCTCATGGATCTCATTTTGGTTGCTACATGAAAGTGTGGTTGACATGTAACTGGCATCATGAAGTGATATCAACAAGCATAATATAAGTAGACTATAGCACTAGGAAAGTGTCGCTTTATGAGCACTAGGATACTGTGTCACTACTCCAACTCTCAGAAAATTAAATTCCTTATCCTCAGAACCTGTTCCACCTTCATCATCATCTTTCGAGGCACCTCCAAAACCTGTGTAACCTCTACAAACCTCAATAAAACATCTAATTATAATGCAACTACTCCATCAATGTCTCACATCAATGCAAATCTTATTAACTAGCTCCATTGTTGACACCAATTCCAACATTGTGCTTCCAACATTCTCCCCTTTGGCATTAATGGAAATCTTCAACCACACCCCTAAACTGATTTTCTTCAGTTCTATTTGTGTGGTCTTCACTCTCAGTTTGGTGGTTGCTTCATTCTCCCCTTTCATATCAATCGAAAAGGGTGGGCAAATCTACCTGAAAACACCATTCTAACACTAATGAATGTATCACACTAATACCAATAGGTAAGGTTGATACACACATTGTTTCTAATGAAATAAGATTAGTTGCCAAAATCATTGCAAAATAGTCATGAGGAACCAAAGAAATATTTTCACATGCGATCAATATTCCTTGAATCAAACACCATGCACTTCTTTATGTTGAGCATGCTTCCCCTGAAGATATACTAGGGGTTGTAAACATCTCATCCATGTTTTTTTCAAGAGGATTTAATGTTTCCATTTCCTCCTTGCCAAATTTAGGAGGCCATAAACTAGACCAACACTTCCACCATCTATGACCAATTGAAAGTACAATACTTCATAAGCATATTAGATAGCTATAAAAATGAAGTACAACATTGTTGTAATGACATTCATAAGCCCACTCATGGCTGCAATACATTCAATGTGATGGTCTCCAATGAATGATTAACTATAGAAACATTGCACCATCAACCAAATGATAAATATGAGATACTACAATACTAATACATGAAATACAAGGCTATATAAATGATATTGGAAGCCCATACATGGCTAATATGTGGCTGATATCTATGCATTCTTATCAACAACCAATGGACATGAATGATTATGGAAAGACTCACTGCTCTTTTCTATCCATGCCCATACGAAGTGACTACACAACTAATAAACCCAAGTGATATAAACAACAAGGTACACTATTGTATATCACACAGAAGAGTGATTTACATGGGTGATATAGCCTCATTGACATGCATGCCAAACTAAGTGATTCACTCTCCCAAGCAAGAGCTACTCAACCAACAACTTAATGGTGACAATGATCAACGATGTAAGTACATGGCTACTACATCACTGCATTCAAAGGTGCTTACAATGATGAAGTAAAACTCCCTTTCACTCATAAATATAATGAACGCATCAAAAATAAAAGACATGAGTGAAAAACAGCATAGAAATAACATGAAATCCTTGAAACCCTAATGGATGGATAACTTCCCCTGAGATAATTCTACCTTATTTCATTCTTGTTGATCATGTGGACTTGATCATGCTAGTAGGCTCTTGATCACACCATGTTGATGTTGCTAGTCAAACTCATGCTTTCTCCATGCTTCTACATTGTTGCCAGGTGCTCCCGGTGAGGCTACGCATTCCTCAAATATACTTTTTCAGTGTTGTTTGAGTAAATATAAGAATAATAGATTGCAATGGGGACTAGTTGCTTCTACTATGAATCTAATTGAATGTATGGTTGTGTAGGTCCAAGTAGTAGAGGTTTGAAATATTGCACAATTATGTTGGAATCTCTCCACTCGAAGATTTTTATCTCAAGTTTATTAACTTAGCCATCCACGAAGAGGCATCTGAGAGGAACTCTAACTCCATGAGGGTGGTTCAATTCCATATTTTTTCAAGGTTTGGGCTTGTGAAGTTGTTCATATCGACACCCAAAACCATAAATGGAAGCTCCCTTACATGGTTTGGAATTCTACCATTTACCATATTATTTGTTAATATAGGTTGTGTGAGGTTCTCATAATTGTTGAAGGTGTTTCCAATGCCCCTTGCAAGAAAGGGTTTTCAACCTCACCAAAAGCTTTGGCATTGCAAACCTCTAAAGGAATATATCATATTAGCTTATTGTTTCTTAAACTCAAATGATTTATAAAAGTATAATTTCTAAGCTCTAGAAGAATGGGTCCACTATAATAGATTTTAGTCAACATAATAAAGCTAGCTTCATTCCATTGTTGCAATCACATACACACTAGTTTTTCCTTACACAAAAAGATAATACAAGGAAGCTCTCTATCTAAAAGAGAATTGATTAAGAAATTGAAAGAGAGCTTACAAATTCAAAAATGTGTGATTTTTAAAATTTAAAATATATTATTCCATTGAATTATATACGATACTTTTAATAGTAAGATTTTTGTATTTTTGACCTTCAAAATAAATCATTGCATTAAGTTATACATTCATCATATAGTAAGATTTTTGTATTTTTGACATTGAAAATACATCATTCCATTAAGTTATACATTCATCATATTTATAGTAGTGAGATCTCTCCAATTTCGCACGGTTTAGGAATGGAATAGAGAACGGTTATAGATTAGTGGAAAGATCTAGCATACTGAAAGTTAGATATCTCATTTGGAATGTGTCATCTAAAAGAGCAAAAAAAGAAAGTCATGACATAAATTCTTTACATTTCAGATATCTCATTTGGAATGTGCCATCTAAAGGAGCAAGAAAAGAGTTATAACCTAGATTTTTTAAATTTGACCTTTTTACCAATTTCTTAGTAAAAGCGCCATTGAAAAGACGACTTGAGCCGACAAACGGAGCCGGACTTCAAAACCCTATATAAATTAAGGATATATTTCGCAAGACTTGACCATAAGCAATTTGGAGATTCTTGATATATTCCGTGCTACTCGCTCGCATCCATCTTCGAGAATAGTTCTACAACAAAATTGTGAACGTAAGGGAATAATTTACCAGTGACAATGGAAAAGATGATGACATGGAACCCTTTCACATGGACAATGGAAAAGATGATGACCACGAGCCAGAAGAGATTTTTGATCTGCTGCCTCCAAGATTTAGAGAAATCAGTGGCAGTTCAACAGCCATGGAAGGTTTCAATCTTATGAATGACGATCTCATAAGCCATCGAATTATTCCAGCTCTTCACAGTCGTCTGCGGATCGTCATTGCCAACGCCAGCTCCGGACTTATTGTAGATAGACTTCGACATCTGGTTGACTCAGCGCCTCCGTCCCCGAGAAAATGCAGTCTGCTGTTCCGTGTGATTCCGAAGCTGAATCATGCAAACATGAGTGAAATGAAATTTATCGATTGTGCCATCCGAGACAAGAGGATGTCACCCTTCCCTCATCGTGAGTTCACGGCGTTAACTATTCCGCATCAGATGCCGACAGAATTCAGCAGCGGAAACCCCATTGTTGTATCCTTTGTGGAAGCGATCGGGCATAAAATTATCTTCTGGAATCAGTTTAATGGTCGGCATCCCTTCTGTTACATTCTAAATGCAGAGGATAATTCTGATAGGGCTTTCCGTGCTTTGGATACTTCCACAATACTTCAACAACTCCCATGGGAGCGCTTCAATTGGATTAAGAAGACAATAGTCGGGAATCGGCTGATAGTGTTTTTGGTGACCACAATTGGTGCATTCATGTTGTCGTTAGACGTAAACACTGAAAGATGGTCACTACTTCCGGAGTGTCCAGCGACGTGGTTCAACGAATATCATACACCCATCCCGTGGAAAGGAAAGTTGTATTTTGTAGATATTCATAGCTGGGTATTCCGACGCCTTGATGATGCTGCCCAATTCGTTCCTATGCACTTCGATCTTCACAGGAACATGTGGGTAATTGGAGGTGATGAAAACACGACTTTTGCTCGGCGTTTCATGAGTTTTTATCCCAGATATGGATTTCGAAGACACCGAAATCTGGTTATAGTGGATAGAGGGAGTATAATATCCTCCAAGTCTGGAACACTGTATGCAATATTTCACGCCCCAGAAAAAGTGTACGATGATTCTTATGATGACCATCCCATCGGGAATATTTATGCTATGGATGATTTGACGAGTGGATGGAAGAAAATCGAGTGCCGGAAAAGTGAGCACACTCAACAAATTGATCCATTCAAACTCCCCAAGCTCTCAGATAAGCTTCTGCAAGGTGTATATCTGCATCGCAGATATAACTGTTGGGAAATAAACGAGCACGATATACTCCTTGTTGCCCTACAGTATTCGAATTTTGCTCACGGTCTGTGGGCTAGGTATGCGTGGTGGATATTGAACAAGGATGATGGTGTTAAAAATTATGGTTGCCAGGAGTTGAGTAGGTCTGAATTAGAAAATGCTTCCTATATTTCACTTTTGAAACTAGAAATGTGACGCTGGAAAATTTTAAAATTGAAGTATTCAAATCATTTTTATTTGTTTTATTTTTAAAATTGTTATAGTGAGTACCGTAGAGAGGTTATAATGGATAAAGGGAGATGTTTAGTATCCTCCAAGTCCCGAACACTCTTTGCAATATCTCACGCATAGATAGTTTCTACAGAATCGGGATATTTATGATATCGATGACTTAACGCAATTCTAACGTGACAAATAAACAAATATAATCAATAGCCATGTGATTAGAAGGTTATTTTCCTTCAATTAAATCTAACATTGTATTTTTAATTTTTATTAAATAAATATGAATCGATACTTGTGATTAGAAATTTATTCTCTTTCCATTAAATCTAACCTAGTATTTTTAACTTTTATGGAGTAGATGCATTCCATGCAACTTTGACCAATCCAGTGTCACAAAGAAATAAACTTACATCGCTTTAAAAAAGTTATTGAAAACCCACATTTTAACCCCACACTTGTGCATATATAATTAAGATTGATATCCAATATAACTAGAATGGACACTCACATAGAATTTTTCTAATGTAAATATTTGTTTTAATTTTATTATATGCTAAGAGAACTCATATAGATCTCGATGTGCAAATGAAAACTTATAATAGCGAATTAAACTACTCAATAGCTTGAGGATCATATGCCGTTGTAGACATGATGCTCTTGGAGGGGAGTCTCTATCCTTTATAGGATTCATACATGAAATACCATGGGTGAGTACCATGGTTCGTATTAATACCATCTACTTAATACCATGGCCCATATGCACCTAAATGTGGTCCCTTCTTTAAATATGGTTCAAGTACTTACAATTATTAATATGGGCTTTATTGACTCTTTAACTAACTATAACTATGAGTCTACATTATTACATAAATAAGGTGGTTAGGGTTGAACCCTAACATGCCCTCCCCATAAAAATAGTCTTGTACTCAAGGTTGAAGTTGAGGAAGTGTTAGGATATTCCGACACATAGGAAATAGTTAAGTATAACTTGGTTTAGTGTAGAGTTAGGCCAAGTGTGTTTCTTTACTATGTACTTTTGTAACTTACAATACCATGGATCATTCCCTCCTCAGTAGTATTACCGACACTTGATCCGTGGCTTAACACCCGATTGATCTCTCCATCTCTTTTAATTTTGAACATATTTCTTCTTCAGATGATGAAAGCGAGGATGCCAATCCTCCCCCACGTACACGTGATCGTATAGATCAACGACGTACACGTTCTTAGTTCGATAGAGCCTCTTCTTTGCTGGCTCAAGCCTCAGCGAATTATGATCCTAACACCTTTGCAGAAGCTTCTGGCCATCCAGATTGGGACGCAGCTATGAATGAAGAATATCGTTCATTATTGGCAAACGATAGATGGGATCTTGTTCCTCTACCAAAGGGACAAAAACTTGTTAGATGCAAATGGGTTTACAGAACCAATTATGGACGAGATGGGGAAGTTGATAAACATAAAGCTCGTCTTGTTGCTAAGGGATTTTCACAAGTTGAAGGAATTGACTATTGTGAAACCTTCTCCCCTATTTCCAAAATGAACTCTATCCACCTTGTTCTTTCCCTTACTGCCTCTTTCAAATGGGAAGTCCATCAGATGGATGTTAAATCCACCTTCTTGCATGCGGACTTGCATGAAGAAATCTATATGGAACAACCTATTGGCTTTAGACAAACAGACTCCAGCCTTGTATGTTGGCTTAAGAAATCCCTTTATGATCTCAAGCAAGCTCCTCGCGCTTGGTATGCCAAAATGGATAGCTTTCTTTTAGAATCTGGCTTTTCTAGGTGTCATTATGACAATACTGTCTACACCAAGAAAGTGGGCAAGTCTCTTATCATTCTTGTTCTTTATGTTGATGATCTTATCCTCACTGGTAGTGATCCCAACCTTATAAACCATGTGAAGTCCAGCCTTAAAAAGAAGTTTGAAATGACATACTTAGGACACTTGCATTATTTTCTCGGTCTTCAAGTCTTGCAATCCAAGGGAGGTATTTCCCTTTCCCAATCCAAGTATGCCTATGATCTTCAATGCCATTTTCATATGGAAGACTGTAAGCCAACTCCTCCTCCCTTTCAGTCTAGAGTCAAAATTTCAGCCATTTGTACTTCCCCTGAAGTTGATGCTACCTTATACCGTAAACTTATAGGAAAACTTTTGTATCTAACCCATACACGTCCTGACCTTTCCTTTGCTATTGGCCTTGTTGCTCGGTTTATGCAAAACCAACGTGAAATTCATTGGAAAGCAGCTAAAAGAATACTTCGTTATGTTTGTGTTACAGTTTAGTTTGGAATTCATTACAGTGCCAGAGCATCTCCTATATTGGTTGGTTTCATTGATTCCGATTGGGCTGGTGACCGTGATGATCAAAAGTTTACTGCAGGTTATGTGTTCACTCTTGGTTCAGGACCTATTACATGGGCTTGCAAGTAACAAGGTGCCATTTCTCTTTCTTCAGCAGAAGCAGAGTATCGTGGTGCCATAGCAGCTAGTAAGGAAGCCTTGTGGCTTCGTCAGATCCTATCAGAGTTTGGATTTCAGTGGCAGCATCCGACTACACTTTGGTGTGATAATCAAAGTGCCATTCAACTATGCAAAGATCCAGTCCAACATCAGTGTAGCAAACACATTGAACTGCACATGCACTTCGTTAGAAAGCTCATTCATGACCATGTTCTTTAAGTGCAATATTTTTCAACAGATGATCAAGTTGAAGACATCTTTACAAAGGCTCTCACAGAGGCGAAGTTTACTAAACTTCGATTTATTGTTGGAGTTCAGGAAGTTGTCACTAAGGGGGGATAGGCGCTGGTGCCTCCTTCCTTCTCCTATTGTGTCATATTTGCAAATCCTTCAATCCTATCCTAAGTTGTTCTTAAGGGGGGATGTTAGCATATTCCGACACATAGGAAATAGTTAAGTATAACTCGGTTTAGTGTAAAGTTAGGTATAGTGTGTTTCTTTACTATGTACTATTGTAACTTACAATCCGACGGTCATGATATGTAGTGATCCGACGGATCATTCTCTCCTCGGTATTACCGACACTTGATCCATGGCTCAACACCGGATTGGTCCATGATCTCTATTTAAAGAGCCTGGAGGTTCATTTGGAGGTTAATTGTTCATGAGAGAAGCTTATGTAAAATTTAATTCTTTTATTAATAAATTGCTTGAAGTGGCCACATTGGCTCAGGCCGTGGACTGTTTCTCTCTTTGAGGGTTTTAACCACGTCAAAAATATTGGTGTATTGATCTGTGATCTGTTTGTGAGCAGTGTCCTTTGGTGTTCTATCTGAGGAACTTACCCTGTAAATTCCTACAGGAAGCTCATGAAGAACAATGGCTAGCTCCAAGGTAGCATCTTCTAGAGAGGTGTCTTTCCACTTAATGATGACTTCCTTGGTTGTGTGGCCACACAGTTGTCGTTCTCGTATGTCAAGAACCTATTCAAGTTGGAGCTAGATTGAACCTTCTTCATCCAATTTTGGTAGACTGGTTTGAATTCTGCAATGGTTCCCGACCACTTTCATGAGGCACAGGACATGGAAGACACGATGGATTTTTGCAGTTGGCGGCAAAGCTAGCTTGTAGGCCACTTCTCCGATGCACTGAAGTATTTGATGTGGTCCATAGAAACAACCCTTTTCTTTGTCTGATGTTTGCTTATATGGTTGTAGCCTCAAGAATACTTGATCCCCTTCTTGAAATATGTGCTTTGAACGATGTTGGTCTGCCTATTGATTCATTCAATTTTGAGCTTGATGGAGATTTTCTTTGAGGTGGGCCAGCATGGTTGCACGGTTTTGTAGGATTTGATCCACTGTTAGTACCTTCTAGCATCCCTGGATATAAGATGTAGGTGAAGGGGGGAGTTGACCATAAACTACTTCATATGTAGTCATTTTGGTGGTGGCATGATAGTTGGTATTATACCACCATTCGGCTAGAGGTAACCTTTGTATGCATAGATGTTGCTTTTCTGAAGTGAAACACCTAAGGTATGTCTCCACACATTTGTTGACTACTTCAGTTTGACCATTAGTTTGGGGCTGATAGGAAGTATTGAGTTGTATTTGGGTACCTTGTAGCCTGAAGAGTTCCTGCCAAAAGTTACTGGTGAAGATCTGATCACGATCACACATAATGGAAGTGGGCATGCCATACAATTCGAAGATCTGGGCCACGCAAAAATGAGCTTACTTAGTAAGTCTATCCACAACCACCATGATGAATGACTTGTTGCCTATCTTTGGAAGACCCGTAATGAAATCCATAGAAGCCTCCATCTAGATTGAGGTCGGGATGGGCAATGGCTGTAATGTGACTGGGGATTTGATTTTTTCTCCATTGTGGCAATGACACACATCACAATCAGCTACAAAAGTAGCAATGTCCTTTTTCATGCCTGTCCAAAAGAATGAACGTCGAGCGTGAGCATAAGTCTTCTGAAATCCTGACTGGTCTATAGTGGGAGATGAGTGCAACTCCACCAAAATGTGACTTCTGAGAGTGGATGTTGGTGATATCAATACTTTGTCCTTGTAGCCAAGAATCTTATCCTGCCCATAGTAACCTGTTGTGGAATTTGGATCTGCCTACAGTTTATTAATGAGTTGGGAAAGAAAAGTATGTGAAAACCATTCCTTGGCAGCCTGTTCAATCCACTCTGTAATGGGAAGAAAGTTTGCTAGCAGGGTGCTTTCCTCCTCAAATTGGCGTGATAAAGCATCCGCTATGACATTTTCATGCTTTCTTGTAAATTATCTCATAATCATATCCCAACACTTTGGCTAGCCATTTATTTTGTCGTGGCGAGGGTAGTCATTGCTCCAAAAAATATTTAATGCTTTGATGTTCTGTGCAGATTTGGGAACACTGTCCCAATAAGTATGGTCACCAGGTATCCACTACATGTAAGATGGCCATCATCTCCTTCTCATAGGTAGATTGTCCCAGATTTGTCCCACTTAGTTGTTGGCTACTAAAGGCCAAGGGTCGACCTTCCTACATTAAGACAGCCCCAATACCTGTACCTAAAGCATCACATTTAATCACAAAAGATTTGGTGATGTCGGGTAGTGCCAATATGGGAGTAGAACACATGGCATGTTTGAGAGCTATAAATGCTTGTTGCGCTTCATTATTCCAGAGGAAGGAATTTTTCTTGAGAACGTGAGTGAGGGGTCTAGCAATGTAACCATAATTGTGACAAATTTGTGATAGTAGCCAGTGAGACCCCAAAATCCTCTCAAGCTCTTCACGGTCTTTGATTGAGGCTAATCCTGCATTGCTTGGATCTTTTTGGGGTCCACCTTAACACCTTCACGCCCCATAATGTGGCCCAAATACTTAACTTATTCCATGCCAAAGGAGCACTTTGAAAATTTAACAATTAATTTATGCTTCCAGAGCAGTTGCAAGGGTAGATCTACATGCTGAAGATGTTTTTCCCAGGTGAGGCTGTAGATGAGGATGTCATCAAAGAAAACAAGGACAAATTTTTTGAGATATGGTTTGAAAAAGTGATTCATGAGGTTATAAAAAGTGGATGGGACATTACAAAGACCAAATGGCATGACCAAGAATTCATAATGGCCTTCATGAGTTTGGAAAGAATTCTTTGGAATGTCTACTTCTTTCATGTGAATTTGGTGATAGCCAGAGCGAAGGTCAAGCATAGTAAATAATTGAGCCACATTTAGTTCATCCAGTAAATCATCAACAAAAAGGATGGGAAATTTATCTTTGACTATTAGCTTATTGACAGTGTTGAAGTATGGACACATACACCATTCCCCATCTTTCTTGAGCACCATGACCACAAGAAATGAATAAGGATTAATGTAAGTATGAATGACACCTGCTTCCAAGAGTTCCTTGATGATTTTTTCGGTTTCATTCTTTTAGGTGAAAGGATATCTATATAGGTGCACATTTGGTGGTTGTGCCACTGGGACCAAAGTAATGGTATGATCTTGTTCCCCTCTCAAGGGTAGAAGCTCATGAGGCTTGTTAAATACCGGCAAATGGTTGTTTAAGACCTGTTGCATCTCAGGATGGATATTAAGGGAAGTGGGTTTGAAGGCTTAGATGGCATTAAATTGGGCTAAAACTCCATGGTGGCCCTTTTTTAACAATTTTTCCATCCTATGAGAGATGATGATAGAAGGAGCACCTATCTGGAGTCCGTGGAGGGTATGTGTGTAGTTATTCTACTTAAAGCTCATATATCACTACTGGAAATCCATTGTGATTGTGACGAGTGTGGGGAGCCATTCAACACCCAAGACAATGTCACACCCACCCATGTTGATGACAAACATGTGGGTATTTAGGTGATAATCCCACATTTGAAGTTTGACATTTTCACAGCGACCTTGACATTTCATTGTCCCCCCATCAGCAATATGGACCTGGCAATTAGATACTGCTTTGACAAAGCAATGCACTACCTCAATGACTCTTTGATCGATAAAGTTATGTGTACTACCACTATCAATCAAGAATACTACAAGGCGATGCTTAATAAAATCTCTGATTTTGAGAGTCTGGGGAGAAGAATTTCTTAGCAAAGCATGAAGCAAGGTAATTGGTTCTTCAGGTGTAGCTCAAAGCTCATTGTCGGGCTGGTTGTCCTCATCCTCCTCCTCTGGTCCCTCAAATGGTGGGGCTTCCTAAAATGAACTCTGATTAGTAGCATCAATTTGAAAGAATTTGGGTTCCTTACATTTATGCCTTGATGAGTATTTCTCATCACAGTAGTAATAAAATCCTTGCTTTCTTCTTTTTGCCATTTCCGTTGGTGACACCTTTTGAACCTTAAGTGTTTGGGTAGTGCTCGGAGCCTGGGTGGGGCAACCCTTGGCTATGAAATTTAGACGAATTGACTGGGTCATTAATGTGCGTTCTACTTCAAGAGCTATATTGCAATCTATCACCCATGAGCCTGGGTGTTGCAGTCGGACATGGCCTTTTATGGTGTCATTAAGACCACTAACAAAACATTCCAAGTAGAATTCATCTGCTAGACCTCCTGTGCAGAAGGATAATGCTTCAAAGGCTTTAATATATTCCTGCATTGTGCTTATCTATCAGAGCTTAGTAAGACGACCCAAAAATTTAGATTCATGGTCAAAGTGATCATAAAGGTCTTTGGATAATATCTGCCAAGTCACTGGACTTGCATAATAGCATTGATGCCATGGCCACCATCGCCATCTTTCTTGGTCCAAGTACAAGATTCCCACACTTAGCTTAGTCGCATCATCTCTAATGTGATTCAATGTGAAATATTTCTCCATCTGTGCTAGCCATGTGGCCCGATGAGAGCCATAAAATTCATATATGTCCAGCTTGGGTGGTCGAGGTTAGGACTATTGGTGGATTCCATAGAAGTGAAGAAAATGACTAGACTCACCCTCAAGGTTTTCATTAAAATCATATGCCTCCGATTTTTCCCTTGACTTTCCCTTTGTCATTGTGTCATGTAAGGTCTGGATCTGCTTCGTCAATGCCTCCAACTTTTGTTCAAGGGTGTCTATCTTCTCATTGGCCATAACTTGAGCTTTGGTTTGCACCATGCACAGATCTGGTGCACTTGTCGTTACTGCGAAAATAAATTTGGGACCACCTGAAATTTTGACGCTGACAAGTGATGGGTACCACCTTGCTTAGCCCGTCGACTTGATTCTTATGGGCTAAGTCTCCTATAAGCGTCTTAGAAATACTGCAGTAGCCGATTCCCAAAAAAGTTAATTCTGCCTAATGTCTTGCGAGAATCACGCTGAGGTATAAGAGCCACAAAAATAGTCAGATCTGTTGGAAAATCCCTCAACTACAGAGTGTGAGTAGAAATTTGGCAGTGATCAGACCCCTGCTGCTAGATCTGAATGGCAGATCTGATTATTGCAACTGCTATAGAACCCAAATTGTTGGATCTTAATGATGGATCTAATATATCTAATCGGTAGATCTGATAGATTTGAATGGTGGAACTGATTGTTGCAGCTATGACTGAATCCAACATGCTAGATCTGATCTGGCAAAGATTGTGTGATCGAAAGAGATATAAGGGAACTATGGTCTCAAGGAGTGTCAGGTGCTACAGATCGCAATATACATAAGGTTCCTAGTATTGCTTGGCCGAATCTTTCAGGGTGCTAACGAAGGAGGATTAACTGTACCCTTAGTCGTACAACCCAAATACCTTATCGTATATGTGAGTAATCTCCCTAAGTTTTGTCTTCTGTGTACTGTAATGGCAAGATGGTTGACATTTTATCTATTTTGAGGTTTGAGGAGAGCCTAGGGGGCTTCTGATATAACCAAAGGGTACTTGGAAGACAGACCATGTATGGTTCTATCTAATGTGCTACTACTTGAAGGGGTACCCACAGGGGTTACAAGGGAGTCCAGTAAGCATGACCACCTATTCCATTACATGCATGCATGCCTCCCCAAATCTGCAGGTTTATGTGCTCAACGACAGATCCCATGGTTTAAAGACGTTGAAACATGTCTCTAGCCAAAAAAAATTCTACTAAAAATGGAGATCCAACCGGCACTAGAAAGTGCTTTGATACCACTTGTTATGCTCTTGACCTGCAAGAAGATACCAGAATACCAAATACGTGAAGGAATATACCCAGAACACAGAACAATAAGAAATAACAACATGTATTTTATTATTGAGAAAGGAAAGCAATGTTCACTTGCCTCTTCGACGGGTGACCTCCAATAGTGTTAGACTCAATTACAGAATAATACATGATGCTCCTCAAGGGGAGTCTCTATCCTTTATGTAGGATTCATACATGCAATACCATCGTTCAGTACCATGGTTCTTATTAATACCATCTATCTAATACAATGGCCCATTTGCAACTAACCGTGGTCTGTTCTTTAAATGTCTATCAACCACTTACAATTATTAATATGGGCTTTATTGACTCTTTAACTAGCTATAACTATGACTCGACGCTACTGCATAAATAAGGGGGTTAATATTGGACACTAACAATGAATGAGTCTCTCCCTTAAGGCATCATGTCAGTTTGGGGGTGAAAACTATAATAAAAAGTGCAATGTAGATGTGCTAATGGTTAGGTGGACATTGACACTCCCTTATTCACAATATGGTAAAGCTTAAAATTTATTCAAATAAGTGTACTTTTATTTTTTGAATGACATACACACACACATACTTCTAGCTTTAGGAATTATGTTGGGTGATTAGTGATAATTTTCATAGAATGAGTCTATGATTTAGAATTAGTCTATTCCACAATTTTATAATAAGCCTTAGCCTTATAGTAAGCATAAGCCTTAGCCTTTATAATAAAGGCGCATTACAAAAAGAGTATCTCAATGAGTCTTAGATATAAAGGGTGAGTTTACACTAAACTATGGCAGGTCACCTAGAAACTTTTATGTGCCAGTTACCTCTGTCCTACTATCTTGCCAAACTCCAGCCTCACTGTCTAGAAGTGCCATGCATGCTTGATATATGACCATAATGCCCATGCTATGCCCACATGGACCCAAAGACAACACTACTCTAGGGAAGATATTGAAACCCAGACTGAGGCCCTTTTGGTTTATTCAAATAAACCCAAGCAGAGCCATGTCTTTTAGAAAATACTGAATTGTAGAGAGAAGATCCTTGTGTTTTCCCACAAGAAACCCAAATAGACTTCCCCACTACCACTAGTACAAAATGGCTAAAAAGGACTAACATTTGCATATAAATGACTATTTTTCAGTCGGTGACGAGTGGTAGCTAGTTTAGAGTATCTTATAATGCAACCAACTTTTAGTGGTTTCTAGCTTAGTCATTAATTAGTTGTCTCAATTTTATCTTATAGTAGCATATTTAGTCATAAATTTAGACATTAATTTAGTCATTGATTTAGTCAATAATTGCCACAATTAATGACAAAATATACAACAAAATATATTACTATATCATCACCTTAAAAAACCAATTAATGTCCAAAGAAATATGCCCAAAATCTTGGTCATGTTATAAGATATTGTAAATTAGCTAATAATAGTTATATATATGCAAATTTTAGTCATCGTTTGAAACCAATTAATGATTGGAGAAATATGTTTAAATTTTGGTCGCATTATAAAATACAATAAATTAGCTACTAATATTCATATATATGCAAAATTTAGTTATCCTTTGTAATCACAAATTTATCATTTGAAGTAGTCATTTATCTTTCTTGGTAGTTTCATAATCATTATATAAACAACTAATTTAGTAGTTTATATTCATTTAATTTATTTTCATTAATAATCCTTACAAATGACTAATTTAGTTGTATATTCATTTTATTAGTGTTCATCATTAATCAGTATAAACTACTAATTTAGTGGTTTTAAATTGATTTTATGTGTTCATTATTAATCAACATAAATTAATTAGTATTTTTTTGCAACTAAATTTAAAAAATGTCAGACAATGTGCATGTTCACCTTATATGAAAATGCAAAGTTTCATATGTTAATTACAATACTAAACAATATTAAGTGCAACTATAAATAATGTCAACCACATAAATTTTATTATATGAAATTTTTAAGTATTACAATATAAGTTTCCAATTTAATATTGGTTGGACTACAATTTACACACGAAATGATGTTTCATCACTTCAAAACATTATCATTATGTTGCCAAGGCATTGCAAGTAAACGCACAAACTCTGGATACTTGACCATCAGTCTCTATGTGTGTTTCTTGTGTGGGATATTGAATATAAGGGTATCACTATATCAATGCTTTTCTCTCTCCCTTTTTCGTTTGTTTCTCTAGAGTTATTGCTTTGAGCCTCTTTCTTCAATTCCTACTTCTTACCATCAATACCAAGTTCCTTTTCTGAAAATAGAAGAAGGTACAATGTAGATTGTAAGACATGAAATACAATAAACGCTATAATATAACATAAATTAGATTATAAATATTTTATATGACATATACCTTAACATCAACAATGTCAAAGCCATTTTTCCAAATAAAAACAACAAAATCAAACAAATTTCTTCAATTGGGCATTAGTAGCGACTATAATGTGGCTAGATGACATGTATAAACAAAGAAAATAAAATGTCGCCATATAAAATAACACCTTAACAACTAAGTATTTAACCTTAGTTTTAAACCTTCAGTGAAAGCTTAGGCACAATCGTGCCAACTAATTGACATGCTAAAAATCTCAAGCTGTATATATCTTATGAAAACAAATAATTTGAGGTTTCATGTTTAATCCTTGTCTTTTTGTTCACAACATTTCATTTTCTAATGCATGAACTTGGTCAAATATATAAACAACATGTGCTCAGATAACAATATGAAAGTAAAATTTTCTAATAGCCATGAATTTTTTTTAACACAAAATCTCTATAAAGATTCCAATCAATATCATGTAATACTAATTTCATCCTTAAGATTTGGTTGTTGTTTAAATGGACATGATACCAAATACTTTCAATTTCATAGTTAAAAGACAAAAGAAAATCAAAAGAAACGTTTAAAATACAATCAACCAATAAAGAAAGGATATCGTGGAATGGACATTGCAATTATAAAAAAATTGTTTACGTGTCCACCAATGTCTTATCGAGCATTCCAAAAACGTTTTCCTGCTCAAAATAAACACGAGTCGGTAAAAGAATCATAACATTAAAAACCATAGAAATCCCTACTAGAAACATTTCCAAAGTAAATGGCTCAGGTGCGTGAAGGATCTCTAAAAACAAATTAATCATATCCAATACATGCTATGCATTGTCTCCCCATCCTTTTTCCAATCACATTTCCTTTAACCTACCCACACAGAGTCAAGTAACAATCAAATGAAGGCATTGACATTTTCTTTTATCTTTTATATCTATAAAATTTGAATCTAATTTGATTCAAGAATATATTATTTCATATTTAAAACCTTCTTGACATATGAGAAGGTATTAATCAAGCATGACATCAAAAAAATCAACCTCAATGAGGTCCTCAAATAATTTCTACAATATCAATATTTTCTTGCTATGATATCTTGGGTAAAAGATAAACATATCTACAAAAGAAAAATTGATATATTACTTATCATCAAACTTTGTATATGGTATATTCCTAGGTAGTTTTTTAAGATGTTCCTCTGCCTTTACTAAAACGAACTGTAGCTTGGTTAAACTTTGTATCTTTTCATTTGACATCAATTTTTGCAAGATAAATGTCACACATTTTTCATTCCCATTTGTGAACATGATACATATGATAAATTTAAAGTCACAAAAAATCAGGAGCAAACCCTTTTCTTATAATATCAACAAATGAAAACAAAATGGACAATTTTTGCTCCTTGACATTACCTATTTTTGTTATCAAAGTGCTCAAGCTTCAGGCACCAAAAAATGCGAGGGAAGTTGTAAATGTGAAAATAATTATGTTCACCTTTGTAGACGTCTTGAAGCAGTCTCTTGCAACTTTTCACCAAGCCTTTGATCCAAAGTAGGGAACTTAATATGAACATCCCCATCATGATTAAGAGTAGCATATTCTTCTAGAAGATTACTTGATCCAACTTCCATTGATTTGGGCTCTCAATTAGGCCTTGACAATTTGTTCATTCTTCCATATAATTGTAATTCTTTCATGGCATCAGTGAGAATGCCTATGGCTCACTTATCCCCTACAGTAATAGGCACGTTGAGTTGACATTGTGTTTGCACAAAAGTTTGAAGCTTTTTAGTTTGTTGGTAAGCTTGATAAGAATCACCCCAGCTAGAAGGGAAAAATGCTTTCTATTCACTGAACATTCTATTCCAACAAAGCTTCCAACCAAGTTAGCATTGCAACTCCCTGAAAACTCAGTGATTTATCAACATCATTTCCTTTGGATTGATTTACTAATGTCCTCATAGAATGGTAAATTTTGTCGTCCTAGTCCAATGTTGTCTTTTGAGCAACCTTATTTGTGTCATCCAACCTCTCATTAATATGTGAATTAAGAGAAGGTTATTCATCTCGATTCTCTCCACTCACTTGTTTAACATTATCCCCTTGCAATCCATAAAAAATGGGTGGGCCTATATTGCCTTAAATAACAACAATGTTTTCCATCACCCATATCTTGTTGATCTTGGAACGGCATAAATCTTATTTGTGATGGGTTTAATTTAGAATATGAAGGAATTATCTGTAATGAAATTTATGACTGATGAACTTGAGAAAAAATAATTCCTTCAGACATAGGATGGCTTGAATTCATGACATGTGTTTGTAGCAAAAGATCAAAAAGCACATGAGCTGATTCCTGTTGATGAATTTACTATTCATCCAAATTTGGAATTCGTTCTTTGGGAATGGCTTGTTGATGAGAAAATTTTTACTCGAGATGAGATACCTTCTCATGAGGAAAATTCTATTCATAAATAACATCTTGAGGCAATTGTTCATTATAATTATGAGATGTTGAAGAGATAAAATCTATGTTATTTAGTAAAGGCTATCCACAAATGTTAGTGATTTGGTACAAGGAAAGACATGGGAAGCAAGGGAATTGTGGATATTCCCTACAACTCTTTTCCCAAATGTGACATGTGACAATGTATGCTTATTACACAACTATATTTGAAAACATGCACAAATTTGAAGGCAAGACTACTTTGGATGTAGGCAAAGGAAGTGGTCATTTGCCAATCTAGTACGCACGAGATGATGTAAGGAAAGTTTAAGTTGTTAAAGCAACCAAAATGTTAGAACATGTATGTCCACATGTAATCAGAAATGGTGTTAGCCACATTGTCAATGGAAATGAAGGATCTATGGTGAAAGTCATGTTTCTTGAAACGTTGATGACATTATCTCATAGTGGATGGTGTATTTCCATATACATGAATCCATGTTTCGGTGATATATAGACGTGATTGATTTTTCTGGCTAAATATAATCATGGCATCTATTTGTACATTTATTTATCATTATTGTTGTTGTAGTCACATGGTGGCCGTATTTCATGCAATAGCTACATGTTATATGTTGATGAATGAATTCAATAATTGGCTATAGTTTAGTTATTGGTTTTGGATTACGAAGTTGAGTTTGAGAATTGGAAATGTTAGAAAAGAGAATTCTGAAAGCTTCAATTTAAAATTTTTATATTGTTTTGCTTATTTCACTTGTCCAATGCACTAGGGGTAAAGTTCCCCACAACACCTAAATTGGAGACAACTATGGCCTTTAAGCATCATTACTTCGCCTACACTACTTCTTCACATAGTACCATGTTGAGGGATCTTAAGAGGAATAAATATATTTTTGAGTGCCCAAATGCTTGAAGAAAAAGTTTGTTCAGATTTACGTGGAAAATATTGTGCATGCTCTCTTTTATGTTCCTTCTTTGAATCATGATACCAAGAGAGGAAACATCATTTAGGAATTGCAATTGAAAGGCACTCTAAGAACTAGTTTGGGTATTTTTGAGATAATATGGCTTGCTAACCATCGGAGAAATTTTTTTATGAGGCTTTGAATGACGACCCTCAAACTGTCATGCAAGAAATTTTCCAAGCCACATTTCTAGCACTAGTACTCTACCACATATGAAAAACAACAATAATTTCCACATTGGAACCCAAAATCAACATTCAGGTCCTTTCCCAACAGGCTCAGTGTTAAAGAAATTATAAATCAAATGCTTCAGATATTTACACATTCTTATTTGAGGGATAATATGATATACTTGTAATGATACATACTAGTTAACTTCCCTACATGTGAAAATGTATACTGTAATTTGTCTACAAACTAGAAGGTATCTACGTTTCTGAGTCAAAGTTGGATATCCACATCGACAAATAATTTTGTTAGTCACAAAATTTCATAACATAAATGGAAAGCATTTCCAAAACATTAATTCTTCCTCTCCTTTGTTGTTAGTGTCTTCATAGGCTTCATATTGAAATTGTAATCAAGATGAAGATAATTCAAGTTCTTCCGGTGAATAATAATTTTCAACGTATTGTAACTTTGTCTGCAAACTTGAAGCCCAGCCTCTGTCCAATCTAGCTTAGTTTTCTGGAAAATTTCGGTAGCTTGAAGGGAATGAAACAAGTACTTCTTCTTTCTATCCATTGGAGTCTTGTGATGAATTTCATTCAACACATAACATTTTAAGAGGTTTTAATAACTCAGATGAACCTTCATTAGATATGTGAAGGGGCTGAATGACATGAAGTATTCATGGGGCTTTTAATAGCTCACACAAACCTTCATTAGATATGTGGAGGGACTGCATGACATGAAGTATTCAAGGAATCAAATCCATGGCACATGCAACACAACTAAAGAACACAAAGAACATGAGTATGTTTCATGCATCATGAAATTGCATAGGACAGTTCCTTATACCAGTCTGAAACAAGAGGAATATCTTTCGCTCATCGCATAAAACTTGATTTCATATTGAATTGATGTGGAGCAAAAAATAAAGAAATACAAACAATTTTTGTATATGTGTAAATTGGTGTATTAAGCAACTATAAAATGTCCAAACTGATATAAAAATTAGATTTGATTGTTTGATGATCCTCATGGGTGCACATGGAGTATTTCATCCTTCTCACTTGATAGGTTGCTACAACTTCCAACTTCGTATTTCAAATTGATGATGAATGTATTTCAGAGCTCGATCCATGGATGTAACATCAAATCTAGAACAAATTATATCAAATGGCCTCTCATCAGTTATGTTTAAGGAAATTTAGTCATTTCTGAAATTGGTAGTATCAATACATAAATTTCTTGGCCTCCAAGTGTTGGAACTACAACTATATATCTATCTATCTATCTATATTATATAATAATATATATATATATAATATATATATAATATATATATATTATATATATGACAAAGCCTCTTTGAGATTGACTCAACACTTCTAGAAGACAAAATCTGACCCCTCTATGACAATAAAAATTCTGAAATGAGCATGAAGACCCCATAGAGATATGAAGGCAATCAGAAAGATCATTATTTCCTCCCATTTGGCCCTCTAAAATAAATTTTCCTCTTGCACCACAATAGAAACATGGCTTTGAGATATGATTCCTATGTCAAGCTTAACTAATTCTATCCTCCTAGTATAAAACAAATTCAACATCACTAATAGTCTTCACAAGAAACAAATTTAGCCTCTATAGCTCATAACCTCTAGCACCACGATCAAAGTGGCCGTGGAAGCCATCTATATTTGTTGAAGCACTCTATCATATATACCCAAAAGTATCTTTAATAACACCCATATTTTTGGTTTTTCTTTTGTGGTTTTAATATGGCTCATTGTCGATGCTCCAGTTTCCATTTAGGTTCATTGAATGATGATAGTTTAGGCCACCATTCAATCCATAAACATTTTTGTATGATTGAGGGATTTCAGATCATGTTTATGAGAGAACAAATTCTGTTACATTCCAATTGAGTAATTCAATATGACTTGGTCTCGCTCTTTGTTGAAAAATATTATTGATTACCCCTCCACATTTAGGGTTGGGCTCAATGCATTCATTATTTATTGGAAATGACTATTTTTCTTAAGATACAATCAATGCACCTTTGACCAATCCTAGTGTCACAAAAAATAATCTTACATCACTTTAAAAAAAATGATTGAAAAGCCACATTTTAACCCCACACTTGTGCATATATAATTAAGATTGATATCCAATATCACTAGTATGGACACTCACATAGCATTTTTCCAATGTAAATATTTGTTTCAATTTTATTATATGCTAAAGCTGAGGAAAAGGATAACTAATATAGATCTTGATGTGGAAATGAAAACTTGTAATAGCTAATTAAACTACTAAATAGCTTCAGGATCATGGCCAGTGTAGAAATTTGGAGGTTTCTGTTTTGTCCATGTGGTCTAAAGAGTACCCCTAATAATTCTATTAGTGAGTGGAAGGAGGATGGGAAAAACCAAAGGGTGAATTACATGTATTATAGTGGCCATATTGTAAATGTGGGTAGTCCAACTACAAGGTTGAAGACTGAATTGAATTTTTGTATATGAAGGAGAGTGGTCATCATGTATTCTACCTTATTTGGATCTTTGTTAAACCATGAGGAAATTGAGCAGCATGAAGGACATGTGTCAAGGAAGAGACCAAGGAAAATGGGTCTTAGGAAGGCACTGCAGAGGGAAAGAGAACAAAAACCACCAATGCACTAATTGACCTTTAAAGAGTCGATTTCCATGGAAATAAATGAGGACCGTGAGCTTTGGCTTGACTAGTTTCAATCCCACTTCTTCACCCCTATGAGCATCACCCGATGCAATGAGTGCTAAGTGAACTATTCAAAAATCATGAGAAATTAGTCAGTTACGACTACCTCTCATGGAAATGGTCATACGTTTGAATGACTTACTTAACGCAGTTGAATCCCAAAAATGATCTAATATAATGCACTGCGTAATCCCCCATACTTAAATTCAAAAAGAGTCAAGGGATCTCTACTTGAATGGTTCATGAGGCACAATACTTGCTAAGGTTTTGCAAATGGGGTAGCAAGCTAAGTGGGCTTGATTGTGGGAAAAACTCCACAGTTAAGCGCGCTTGAGCCAGAGGAGTTCTGAGATGGTGACCTCCTGGGAAGTCCTGGTTACCGGGTGCAAGCCCCGGAAGTGATGATTGATGCTATGTGATTCGTTCTCCACATTTCACTAGTTTCAATCCCACTTCTTCACCCTGTGAGCATCACCCGATGCAATGAGTGCTAAGTGAACTATTCAAAAATCATGAGAAATTAGTCAGTTACGACTACCTCTCATGGAAATGTCATACGTTTGAATGACTTACTTAACGCAGTTGAATCCCAAAATGATATCTAATATAATGCACTGCATAATCCCCCATACTTAAATTCAAAAAGAGTCAAGGGATCTCTAACTTGAATGGTTCATGAGGCACAATACTTGCTAAGGTTTTGCAAATGGGGTAGCAAGCTAAGTGGGCTTGATTGTGGAAAACTCCACAGTTAAGCGCGCTTGAGCCAGAGGAGTTCTGGGATGGGTGACCTCCTGGGAAGTCCTGGTTACCGGGTGCAAGCCCCGGAAGTGATGATTGATGCTATGTGATTCGTTCTCCACATTTCACTAGTTTCAATCCCACTTCTGCACCCCTGTGAGCATCACCCGATGCAATGAGTGCTAAGTGAACTATTCAAAAATCATGAGAAATTAGTCAGTTACGACTACCTCTCATGGAAATGGTCATACGTTTGAATGACTTACTTAACGCAGTTGAATCCCAAAAATGATCTAATATAATGCACTGCGTAATCCCCCATACTTAAATTCAAAAAGAGTCAAGGGATCTCTACTTGAATGGTTCATGAGGCACAATACTTGCTAAGGTTTTGCAAATGGGGTAGCAAGCTAAGTGGGCTTGATTGTGGGGAAAAACTCCA
>APFE031409504.1:0-17670 GCA_000404065.3 Pinus taeda | reverse complement strand
GAGCCAGAGGAGTTCTGGGCTGGGTGACCTCCTGGGAAGTCCTGGTTACCGGGTGCAAGCTCCGGAAGTGATGATTGATGCTATGTGATTCGTTCTCCACTTTTCACTAGTTTCAATCCCACTTCTTCACCCCTGTGAGCATCACCCGATGCAATGAGTGCTAAGTGAACTATTCAAAAATCATGAGAAATTAGTCAGTTACGACTACCTCTCATGGAAATGGTCATACATTTGAATGACTTACTTAACGCAGCTGAATCCCAAAATGATACCTAAAACTCAATTTCCACCTGGAGAATATCTTTGAAAAGGAAAACAGGGATAACAATTTGCAAAAGAAAATGGCCATCCATTATTATACAAGGAATCAAGCAATTGAAGGAAATATTGAAGGAAACCCTAATCAGCCAAGAGGAGAAGGGTAAGTTAGATTTTCTTACTGATGCTTCCATTATTGGATAAAATTCCTCATTAGGCATCTCTCGACAAATTTTCGGAGGATTTGGAGAAAAAATTGTGCTTTGGTGCATTTTGGTGCAGACTTGCATTTTTTTGGTAATTTTCTATCTAGGAGCGTGTTGTGGCCACCAACAACCCCCCTCCTTATGAAGTGTTATTGCTAATACTAAATAAGTGGGGACCCTTAGTAAAAAATTAAAAAAAATCAATTAGTGTTATATTTCTTTTTAGATGAAAGTTACAACATCATGGACTTAGGGAAATACCTTTGGAGAATCTAAAAAAACCTAAGTTTCATAATGAAGAAAGTAAATTCACTCCTTAAGAGAGATCGCATCACACAAAGAATGATAGGATACCTTCCAAATAAGCCAAAATGATAAGAAACGCGAGATTGTGACGCGAAACTCCATCACATCGCATGCATTAAGAAGCACTCACATTAAAAAGCCTTAAAATCACCGATATGCGATATCGCATATCACACCTCGCAAAAATCACATGAATTACACATAATGATTATAACGATTAAGCGATCCGCGATCTTGCGATCCTTCGATCTTGCAATCCTGCGATCTTACAATATTTCGATGAAGCAACTTTGCGATAGAACAACACGATGCAATTGCGGTAATGTGATACAGCGATTTGCGATATCACAAAGCAAAGTCGCAAAACCTCTCCATCGCTGTTAGTTCTGGCTCATTATTTGAGAAAATGTTTTTAGGCCAAGAACTGGTCATGCGCTTTAATGCGAATTAATGAGTTGTTTCCAGTTGTTAATGAAGTATGTTGTTGTGTTTTCTTTTCAAAGAACTAGTTCACGTAAGGTGGCGTGTTTTGCATATGTTTGACATTTAAAGTTTTCTTGTCGTTATTTTTATCATTACTTCCACCTTAATTGTAAGCTGCAGGAGAAAGGACGAAGCAGTATATAGGGCAGTATGCAGGAAACTATGAGGAGGAAATACAGAACTCCAATGTCCATTTTGGAAGGCACACCTAATCCACTTAAGGGAGAGAAAGAGCCACAGAACTCTTCTGAGGCATTCATCACAGATTTCTCATATCCAGCCATGGTTGAATGGGTACTGAACAATGCTGATATTAGAAACATACAGTTTAATACTCATGCTTAAGAGCTCACAGAATCACTATTTTTACAAATTTTCAGCTTTATACCCGATAAGAGAAAAAGGCGCAAGAGGCGAAAATCGCATCAGGGAAGCCCGGATCAAGAAACAGAGGAAGTTTTCGATGTGCGATTAGCACTTATCGCAAATCGCTAAGAAAACTTGCTCGAAAAGGAAGGATTCTAATTACTCAGTCACCTTTAAGCCCCAAAAATTGCAAGGAAGCAGCGATAAAAAAAACTAGAAATAGAAAGCTAAAGCAGAAGCAATCTGAGGGTTAACGAAGTTAAAATGGGATTATTGCCAGGGACACATGGTAAAGCCACATAGTCATTGTATGACTCTCAAGTATATCATCAATTTTGCTGAGAAGATAGTGCCAGCTCTTGCCAATTCTGTTTGCTTAACTCAACCAAAGACGGAAGACAGTCAGCCGACTCTACTCAGGCAAATACTTGATGCTTGTGACATTAAGGAGCAAATTTAGAAATAGTTAGATATTAGATTTAATTTTAGAAATAGTTTTACTTAGAAAAAGAATGCTCATTTAAACCGAATCCTAAATTTTTGTAAATAAGTTATTTAGTTAGTAGTATTTAAACCCTTCTCATGCATTTAGAGAAGGGTCCAGAGATTTATCAAAAACTTGTCCACAGAACATGCACTTTTGCACCCTCAGAGGAGGTTTTCATGAATGAATGGAACAGAGTTTATTTGATATTTGCATTTGATATCTGCTACTGATGTTGCACTTCTATACTCTTAGTGGATGTTAAATCAAGGAGAGATAAATCAATTGTTGCTTGAAGCTCATGAGTAGGACTAGTTATAAATGGTACTTTTATCTCTTAACCATTTCTGCTTATGTGTTAAAATGATATTTAGTTTTTTGTTGTTTATATATTGTAGCGTGGACACCTGAGTTATCATTTAGTACTTTTGTATGGTGATAGCTATTTATTTATGCTTAGTGTATGAATAGCTCATTTATGCGATAAGCTTTCACAATTGTTTCGTCTAACTTCTTGTATGAAGTAGTTCATCTTTACCGAATTCTTTTCTTATAATAGATGAATGATATTTATTACCAGTTATTATTTGAAATCTTTTTAGATCGCATAGAAGAAAGATCACACCCCGGGTTAGCATAAATTTTGATGTTTTTCTATTTATTAGAATACAACAGCATAGCGTTAAATTAGAATCAGAACAGAAGTATTCCATTTAGAACAGAAATACCCATCTTTCTCTCACACACACACTGAATTGGGAAACTGGTTCCATATCCCCAGTCGGACGCGCTATACCAAATGGATAAGGAGCTACCAACCAAGGTCCGGACCGGGCAGGTATCCCCCTTGTTGTAGACCCTATTTTTGGGGCCTTCAACATATTTGGTGCTAGAAGGAAGGCCTGAACTATGAATGGCAAGTAAATGTAAATCAAAATACCATTCTGAGAGTAAATCGCCCTCACCATCTCCCTCGACTTCTCCATTACACTTCAATCCAGAGTTAGAAGTCGCCGAAGCATCAACTGCTGCTACAAACCCTGACATTTCGGAACAATCTATTATAGAACCTCCTGAAGTCAAATATCTAATTCACAAACTCCAGCGATTTTCCATTTCCCCTCAAATATCTGATAAATCTCAGGGGAGTGTGACTTCACAGTATAATCCTGCTCATCCCCTAACCATATTAAAGAGTGAAAAGTTTGGTGTTTGGCCAACCGAATTACCTCTTCCTAGAAGGAAAAGAGCAAGGAAATCACCTAAAGGGTCCGACAGCAAGACTCTTCCATCAACATCATCCATCTCAACCTCTTCACCACAAAGTCAACCATCCACTCCTCCACTCCAGACCATTATCAATCCACCTAGTGGAATCCCTACAACTCCTCCTCAATCATCTGCGATCATAATACCTCATCTTCCCAACCACAGGGATCATCTTCTACACTTCCCCCTGTTAGCAGTTCAGCAATGGCCCAGTCTCCATGGAACAACCCTGGGGCAGTCTTAATTCCTGCACCCTTGAGTAAAATACCAGCCCATCCTGAGAAATGGTTGCCTAAGTTCAATCCCAAGGCAGGCATGCTAGTAGAAGAGCACATAAACAACTTTATGCTATCCATTAATCTCAACGGGGTTACTAATGAAGATGCTGTTGTTCGACTGTTTCCTTATGCTCTGCAAGGAACAGCCAGATCGTGGTATTTCCCATTACCCTCTGGATCTATTACTAGTTGGGACATCTTCCAAGACCAACTCCTAACCAAGTTTGGTGACAAAAGGTCTACGACAACGTTAATCAATGATCTATCCAACCTTAGGGCTGAATCTAGAGATCCTATCAAAGACTTCAACCTATGTTTCAATAAAATTCGAAATAAAATTCCTACTGCTTCTCAGCCCAGCAAAGAAGTGCGATGTGAATGGTATATCACTTCTTTACAATCAAACATAGCAATCTTCATCGACAGGGCTGATAAAATAACCTTAGCAAAAACATGAAAGAAGCCATAATAGTAGAGAAACGTATAATATCCCTAAAGAAGAAGTTCGCGATAGAGGAACGGAAATCTAAGAAGGTCACCTTCAAAGAAGAGTCCAAGAAGAAACAAGCAAGGGATCCATTTGATTTGGAGGGATTGCAAAAAGTTCTGAAGATCATGTCTAATGAAATGCTCGACATAAAAAACAAGTAGGAGAAACTTCTTCAAAAAGGCCCTACAGAGCTTTTAAAAGAGGCCCGTCCATGGATTCAAGGCCACCCAATGCTATTACAAGTGCTGAATCCGAGAAAGAGGAAGAGGAAATTGCCACTGAAGGGAAAACCGATGATGAAGAAGTTGTAGAATTACAAGGAATGTGAGATTTCATCCTCCCACAAGAAGAAGATCAAGAAGTATTCCCAGTTAACACATGAAGTAGAAATCAGCTTGAACCTCCCCAAACTACCCCAAAGACAAAGAGCGTAAGCTCTGCAACAAAGGATAAAGTCGCGAAAAGAAAACAACATCTAAAGCGACTCAAACTAGCCCAGTCCAAACATATTCACCAACTCCATCTAAAACACTGATAGTTTCGGATGAAATGGAGTACAATATCATAGAAGACATCAAAAAGACTAGGGCCAACATCACTCTGTATGAATTGAGCAAGCTAAAGCATCAACAAAAGATAATGATGAAAGAATTACATGTTGTGCCAGTTGCACCTTTGTCTGCCGCTGTAATTTCTCAAGCTTCCCAGAACATGGGAAGACCTCCAACTAATACAACTAACAAGATTGATCCAAACAACATCGCTTTAATTGGAGGAAGATCGAGATCTCATACTCCCCCTTTTCTCCTTATTTATGAAATTTTTAACAAAAATGTACATAATTTTTTAGTGGATTTAGGTGCATCATCGAATATTTTACCAAAGTCCATATGCACCAAATTAAACGTTCAACCACAGAAATCCGTTGTTTGCATTGTTCAGCTAGATTGATCTCAAGTCGAAGTCATTGGCAAACTAAATCAAGTAACCATAAGGTTGTCTGCCAACCCAAAGGTATGTCAAGTTATTGACATTTTAGTTGCTGATATCCCTAAATTTTATGGCTTAATTCTTAGCAGGGATTGGTCAGAAAAACTACATGGATACTTCGCAACTGACTGGTCGCACATGTGGCTGCCTTACAATGGTAAGCCGAATCAAATAAAAGTTGAACGTGAATTACATTTGAATTACATAGTAACAGAATTAGAAGGGGAAAATGAACTAGTAGCATATAACAGTAGCATAATTGGCAATTACTCAGTGGATTCTTTCCTCGGCAATTTTAATGCTCATATGTCACCTTATTTAGAACGTTCTGTTTTATCCCAAGTTGAATTTTTTTCTCAAACGGATAGTTCAAAATGTATCAATTTTTTAGATAGACCTATAAATAAATCTTTGTTTTGGAAATTATTTTTTGATGGTTCTAAATCTAACGAAGGCGCGAGAGCAAGATGCGTGCTAATTAGTCCAGAAGGAGATAAAATCATGTTAACATGCAGGCTTGAATTTGATTGTACCAATAATATAGCAGAATATGAGGCTTTAGTCCAAGGATTGTACAAAGCAATCACGTTAAACATAAAGTACCTCCAAGTCTTAAGAGACTCTCAAATTGTAGCCAAACAAGTACGGAATATTATACATTGCTTATCAGGTCATTTAAAACACTATCAAATTTTAGTTCAAGATCTGACTGAGCATTTTATAGCATTCAGTATTTCATCAATTCCCAGGCTCCAGAATGCAAGCGCCAACCTTTTAGCTAATGTAGCTTCTAAGCTCATTCCTTCTGAAGAATTTAGTCCAGATAGATTCTCAATAGAATTAATCTTTAGACCATCTATTCCTGACAACATCACAAATTGGAGAATGTTCAACGACGATCCTGATATCATAAGTTTCCTTACTTCTGAAGGATCCTACTCCAACCAAATAATTGACGAATACCAACATGATCAACAATTACAACAAAATATCACTAACAATGCTATACCTACATCAGTGGTCAAGTTAGAAGACCTGTACGATTTGAAAGATCGGTTTAAAAGGTCTACCAATTCAAAGCTCCAAAGTTCAACTTTGAATTACGAATTAGTAAACCTAGGAACCAATGCCAAACCCCAAAACATAAATCTAGGACTCACCCTAGCCCCTAAAGAAAAACTAGCATATATTCGTCTTTTGAGACAATACAAAAACGTTTTTTCTTGGAACTATGACGAACTCAAAACATACGACACTTCTATCATCCAACATACTATTCCAATGACCGATAATGAAAAACCTGTCCAACAAAAATTGAGAAAAATCCATTCCAACTTAGAAAATCAGATAAAAACTAAACTCAATAAGTTGTTGAAAGCCAAGATAATCTTTCCTGTCAGACATTCTAAATGGGTCTCCAATATGGTACCTGTTAGAAAGAAAAACAAAGATATTAGAATTTGTATTGACTTTCGAAATCTTAACAAGTGCTGTCAAAAAGACAATTTTCCTTTACCAGCTATGGAGCAGATATTGCAGGCAGTGGCGGGCTCAAAATTAATGTCTTTCTTGGATGGATTTTCAGGATACAATTAAGTGTTGGTACATCCTGAGGATCAATTGAAAACCACATTCAGAACTAAATGGGACACATATGCATATCGAAAGATGACATTTGGTTTGATTAATGCTGTTGCCACATTTCAAAGAGCCATGGACATTGCATTTAAAGGTTTAGTCAATAAATATGTAGTAATTTATTTGGATGATATAACTGTGTATTCCAAGAAACAAAGCGACCATCTCAAAGACTTGAAACAAATCTTCCAACGATGTTTAAGGTATGGAACTTCACTTAACCCAAAGAAATCCTTTTTCACATTAAGTGAAGGGAAACTTCTAGGATTCATAGTGTCAAAATATGGAATTCACATCGATTCTGACATAATCAAAGAAATTTCTGAAATATCCCTACCTCATAACAAAAAATCCATGCAATCTTTCCTTGGTCAAATCAATTTTGTAAAGAGATTTGTTCCATATTTTTCACGAATCGTATCCCCTTTACAAATGATGATAAAAAAGAACTCTAATTTTAAATTGGGCCAAGATGAACATGAAGCAGTCAACCTGATCAAACAAGCTATCATTAATGCTCCATCTTTAGCAACTCCGAATTTTTTAGAGACTTTTATTTTATACACATTTGCCTCAGATAAGTCATACGCTGCGATACTCACTCAAATGAATCAAGAAAAGGCGGAAGCACCAATTGCGTTTTTCAGTTCAAATTTGCAGGGTGCTGAATTAAATTAGTCAGATGTGGAGAAACAGTCTTATGCTGTTTTCAAAGCAATCAAATACTTCAGACCTTTTCCATTCAAAACCCATACTAAAATTATAGTACCATTTCCAGCATTAAGGAATCTTCTAGTACAAAAGAAGGTGGGTGAAAAGAGGGCAAACTGGGTAACTACCTTACAAGAATATGACATAGAAATTAAACCAGCAAACATTGTAAGAGGTCAACGCTTTTGGAAAATGCTGGCTGGAGCGTCGCAGATTTCGGAAATTCCATCTGTAGAGGTACAAATGTACAAGGTAAGCCCAAATGATGAAGAGTCATTATACGCTAATATCATTTATTATCTTAAGAACGGATATGCTCCTTCACATGATCATACTAAGAAAAGAGATCTAAGGTTGAAAGCCAAACAATATCATCTCATAAATGATATTCTGTTTAGAATGAATTATGATTTTGTTCTCCTTATATGTCTTGAGAAATCTGAAGTTGAAAAAGTTCTGCAGGAACTCCACGATGGGCCAGCAAGCGAACACTATGTTGGAGATGCTACTGCACATAAAATCTTGCGCACAATGTATTACTTACCCATGTTATTTAAAGACTCACACAGTTACATGAGGAAATGTCAAGTCTACCAAACTACTGCTGGGAGACAAAAAAATCCATCCTTACCACTGCAACCAGTTAACATCAAGCAACCCTTCAGTCAGTGGGGATTGGACATAATAGGTGAGATTGTTTCTCACTCTTCCAAGCAGCATAGATATATCCTTATAGCAACAAATTATTTTACTAAGTGGCTAGAAGCAGTTCCACTCAAGACGACTAATGCTGAAAATATCATTGAGTTCATAGATCAATTTATAATCACCAGGTTTGGATTTCCTTCCCCTTTAATGTTTGATAATGCATCATACTTTTCTGGAAATGAAATGACTGAATTTGCACTTAAAAGAGGATTCAAACTCAAATATTCAGCCAATTATTATCCACAGGGTAACAGATTAGCCGAGTCTACAAATAAAAACCTAATCAGGATTATCAAAAGAACAGTAGACCAAAATCATAAAAATTGGCATAAATCCTTAATATACGCTTTGTGGGTAGATCGAATAACGAGAAAAGCTTCCATTGGCACTTCTCCCTTCAATCTAGTTTATGAGAAAGAAGTGGTTCTTCTGACTCACTTAGAAATTCCCTCTTTGTCTCGACTTCAATACATTGATGAAGTACCAAATTCCTCATTACACCTAAGACAAATGGAAATAATCAAATTAGAAGAACAACGAGAACAAGCTAAGAAAATGCATGCTCATCATCAAGCGCTAGTAAAATCCTCTTTTGATTCAAACATAATGACCAAAAAATATTTTCAAATCGGAGACTTAGTTTTTAAATGGGACAAGGAACATGAAGAAAAGGGGAAGCATACAAAATTTCAAAGAATGTGGCTTGGTCCTTTTCAAATTGTAGAAGTCTTAGGTCCATCAACATTTGTGTTACAGGATTTAGCAGGTAAAAGAGATTCTTTGCCTGTCAACGGACATATTCTTAAGAAATATTTTCCATAGAATATTATTCTTCTATTTTTGTAGAGTAATATTTTTCTTTTCATAATAAAATTAGTTGTGAATGGTTACATTAGGAATTTACGAAAAATATGCCAACTCTCTTTCAGATTTTGATTTTTTTCTTGCATAAATAGCCAATATTTTGGGAAATTGATCTTTATTATTGAAAGATACAGTTAAAGACTCTAACCTAGATATGACACTAGTTTCAACTTCATAAAGTTTGATGAAAACAAACTTTAGTGAAGAAATTGTTTTATATCAGTGCAATGAAAGGTATCAATAACAAAATAAAGATTCTCTGTAGAACAGCTACTTCAAAAAACTCTATCATTGTTGTCCAGAGCTATCTAAAGAAAACAATGACTTCCTCCCTACTAAGGAAATCACAACTTTCAGAGGAACAATCCAAGGATACACGTCATCTTGAAGAATGAGAGGTCTCATCATGATCTGACTTATCATAATCACATATATTATAACTTGCTGACTTTGCCAAATACTGCATACCACAACAAAGGAATGACTCAAGATTGTTACAATCAAGAGGCAAGGGGTCTCATCACGAGCCAACTTTTTTATCAAAGTTATAAATCGAGTGAATGACTGTGTCATAAATTGGCTACAAACCAAGAAATTGTTCTTTAGAATAAAAAGAAAATCAAAGCAATAAGTGTGGATGTGGATTCTTCTTTGAGAGTTGTAGGTTTCTTTACGTAGGATACATGATCATTGCTGGGTAACAGGTAACCCTGTCGAGGCTATGAATGCCTGCTGGCAGTAGAGGCTCTACCTATGACAAATGAGCATATTTTAAAACTGGTTTATAGAGAAGACTTTGTTTTATCTTTACAGACCAGGTAATGACTGATGTAAATACAAGGACTAACTTGAGGGAGAAAATAATCAAAGTTGAAAATAGCTGAAACAAAATGTCATTGACAGGTTAGAGCATAATGTACTTTATCTTTCCATAATAAGGTTTAATTTTCTTAAAAATTTACTATTTTGGAAGTTGAAAAAATTCAATAGAAACACAGAGATAACTGGTTCTTCCAAGTGAATCGCCAATTGTTGTGGCCACCAACAACCCCCTGCTTATGAAGTGTTATTGCTAATACTAAATAAGTGGGGATCCTTAGTAAAAAAATTAAAAAAAATCAATTAGTGTTATATTTCTTTTTAGATGAAAGTTACAACATCATGGACTTAGGGAAATACCTTTGGAGAATCTAAAAAAACCTAAGTTTCATAATGAAGAAAGTAAATTCACTCCTTAAGAGAGATCACATCGCACAAAGAATGATAGGATACCTTCCAAATAAGCCAAAATGATAAAAAACACGAGATTGTGACGTGAAACTCCATCACATCGCATGCATTAAGAAGCACTCACATTAAAAAACCTTAAAATTGCCGATATGCGATATCGCATATCACACATCGCAAAAATCACATGAATTACACATAATGATTATAACGATTAAGCGATCCACGATCTTGCGATCCTGCAATCCGCGATCTTGCGATCCTGTGATCCGCGATCTTGCGATCTTGCAATCCTGCGATCTTACAATATTGCGACCAAGAAACTTTGCGATAGAACAGCACGATGCAATTGTGGTAATGCGATACAGTGATCCGCGATATCACAAAGCAAAATCACAAAACCTCTCCATTGCAGTCACTTCTGGCTCATTATTCGAGAAAACGTTTTTAGGCCAAGAATTGGTCATGCGCTTTAATGCGAATTAATGTGTTGTTGCTAGTTGTTAATGAAGTATGTTGTTGTGTTTTTTCCGAAGAACTAGTTCACGTAAGGTGGCGTGTTTTGCATATATTCGGCATTTAAAGTTTTCTTGTCGTTATTTTTCTCATTACTTCCACCTCAATCGTAAACTGTAGGAAGAAAGGACGAAGCATTATACAGGGCAGTGTGCAGGAAACTATGAGGAGGAAAGACAGTACTCCAATGTCCATTTCGGAAGGCACACCTAATCCACTTAAGGGAGAGAAAGAGCTGCAGAACACTTCTGAGGCATCCATCACAGATTTCTCATATCCAGCCATAGTTCAATGGGTACTGAACGACGCTGATACCAGAAACAGACAGTTTAATGCTCAGGGTCAAGAGCTCACGGAATCACTATTTTTACAAATTTTCAGCTTTATACCTGATAAGATAAAAAGGCGCAAGAGGCGAAAAACGCATCAGGGAAGCCCAGATCAAGAAACAGAGGCAGTTTCCGATGCGCATCGTTAAGAAAACTTGCTCGAAAAGGAAGGCTTCTAATTACTCAGTCACCTGCAAGCCCCAAAAATTGCAAGGAAGCAACGATAGAAACAAACTGGAAATCGAAAGCTAAAGCAGAAGCAATCCGAGGGTTCACCAAGTTGAAATGGGATTATTACTAGGCATACATGGTAAATCCACATAGTCATTGGGTAACTCTCAAGTATATCATCAATTTTGCTGAGAAGATAGTGCCAGCTCTTGCCGATTCTATTTGCTTAACTCAACTAAAGACGGAAGGTAGTCAGCCGACTCTACTCAGGAAAATACTGAACGCTTGCGACGTTAAGGAGCAAATTTAGAAATAGTTAGATATTAGATTTAATTTTAGAAATAGTTTTACTTAGAAAAAGGACGGTCATTTAAACCGAATCCTGAATTTCTGTAAATAAGTTATTTAGTTAGTAGTATTTAAACCCTTCTCAAGCATTTAGAGAAGGGTCCAGAAATTTATCAAAAACTTGTCCTCAAAACATGCAGTTTTGCACCCTCAGAGGAGGTTTTGATGAATGAATGGAATAGGGTTTATTTGATATTTGCATTTGATATCTGCTACTGATGTTGCACTTCTTTACTCTTAGTGGATGTTAAATAAAGGAGAGATAAATCAATTGTTGCTTGAAGCTCATGAGTAAGACTACTTATAAATGGTACTTTTATCTCTTAACCATTTCTTCTTATGCGTTAAAATGATATTCAATTTTCAGTTGTTTATATATTGTAGCGTGGATGCCTGAGTTATCATTTGGCACTTTTGTATGGTGATAGCTATTTATTTATGCTTAGTGTATGAATATCTCATTTATGCGCTAAGTTTTCACAACTGTTTCGCCTAACTTCTTATATGAAGTAGTTCATCTTTATCGAATTATTTTCTTATAATAGCTGAATGATCTTTATTACCAGTTATTGTTTGAAATATTTTTAGATCGCATAGAAGAAAGATCACACCACGGGTTAGCATAAATTTTGATGTTTTTCTGTTTATTAGAATACAACAGCATAGCATTAGATTAGAATTAGAACAGAAGTATTCCATTTAGAACAGAAATACCCATCTTTCTCACACATACACTGAATTGGGAAACTGGTCCCATATCCCCAGTCGGACCCGCTATACCAAATGGATAAGGAGTTGCGAACCAAGGTCCGGACCAGGCGGGTATGCCCCTTGTTGTAGACCCGATTTTTGGGGCCTTCAACAGATTGCAGCGAGCTCACTCTTCGATTCTTCGTCAGTGCTCCAAATGATGGAAAATCAACATTTATGGAATGCTTATGACCCACTATCAAAATCCATTCTCCTACTTTCTTGTTCTGGGGCTCATTTTTGGATAAATTTGCAAAAAAGAGGGAAAAAATCACCTTTCTGCCCCTCTTTTTCCGTTTCATTGCGCAAGTGTTGACAGCTTGGAAGAATGGTCATATATCTGCCAAAATGGGTAATTTTGATTGCGCAAATATTCTAAATACATATGAACTCTCCCATATTTCTAGAAAAGGCTTCCGATTTGCATTTTGACTTCAAAAAGGCACTCAAAAATGGCCTCCAACAGGTTGCTACACACCTAGAAATTTCTAAGCATTTTGTAAAATGTTCAATGTGTAATTTTTGTTAGTTCCTAGTTTGACTTTGGTAGAAGTCAAAATGGTGAAGTAGATGAATGTGAGGGATAAAATTAAATGTAAATAATGGGTGGTTAGCCTTTTTAAGCTGTTTTTATGTAAATTGGATGTGATTTATGGGAGAGGTTGGAGTCAAAGTTAATTGTAGAAGTTGTTCTTAACTTTGTTAAGCATTAGGGTTTGGTTAGAACACCTCATGGAACATTTCCTAGAGTCATGGATTCTCCCTTTGGAGAAAAAACATTTTTATCACGCTCTAGCTAAATCTCCCTCTCAAGAGAACATGTCATTGCATTTTCATGATTAGAATTCACACCCAGTCTTAACACTGTCATCCTAAGGGATGTAAAGTAAACCTAATAGTTGTGAGGTGTCTCTGGGTACCCTCTTATCACTCATAAGTCTTCCCTAGAAGTTATGAAAAGAAGGAATAATCTGAGGTAACCACAAACCAAATCTTTTAGACTCGGGTTCTAGCCAACCTAAGTCCAGAGAGGGCTCTTTCTTTATCATTTAACTTTGTTTTGGTCGGATTTTAGGCTAGTTCTTAGTGCTCATAAGGTTTCGATTTTTATTGGGTGATGGAATTATGGGAATAGATGGATAGAGCAGGCCTTCAAGACATTGGGATATGGATTCAATCAAAAAGTGGCTTCACTGGATCAGATCAATTGCTAAAGGGGGAGTTCATAGGGCAAGCTAGCACAACAAAAGGAAAATATACAGGTTCAATTGGATGAGGTAGTCCTAACAAGGGTGAAAGAGAAATGAAGAATCCTTAAACTGGGATCAAGATGAAGAACAAAAGGAGATCAGTAGAAAAGGGCAACTAAGAATCCTTACTATGGATCTAAGGGGGGGAAATATTGAAGTAAGGGAGCAATTAAGAATTCCCAGACTAAGATAGTTTAGTAGAAAACATAAAGAAGGTAAATAGTGAAGACAGAGAGCTTTAAAGCTAATTCTGAAATATCATTCCTAGTTTACCATTCAGGTTTCATTGAAACACATGTGATTATTTATAAATGTGAAGAGAAAATAGGAATAAACAGGAGAGATAATACTTATTTGATTTCCACTGTGCACATGAATCATGTGAAATGTCTTTAACATTATTCCATGATCCAGCAACCCAAACCAATCTTTATTACAGAAGCCCCTTAGCTTGATAAGATAAGTCTACAAAAATGTCTTTGAATCCACCCTAATTACTTCGAAATATGAAGTATTTGTACAAATAATATTACAAAATATCTCATAATAATTTGAGAATTATTCTATGAAATTAAAATTATCTTCAAGCATGAATAAAGAGACAGATGGAAAATTGCTTTCTTGTTGTCCCTTTCATTAAGATTGTGCTGGATGTTGTAGTTCAAATTTGGCTCTTTCAGTTGACTGATATCTGTGTGTTGGAATCACTTTATGTCTTCAACCTATTGATACTCTTTACGTGCTACACTTTGACCTTGTTTTACCTATTTTACCTAGATACCATATGGATTTATAGTAGTTACTTTACAGTAAATCTGTTAATTTTACCCAACATTCTTCTTCAATTAAATTTACCTTCAGCATCTTTCGGTATATCTCGTCAGCTTCAGTGTACTTGGTGAAATTTGGTTTATTTACGAACATATACTTTACTTTGTGCTCTAGGAAGAACAAATTTTCCGGATTGTCGTACAAAACCTTTCCTGTGGGTAAAGCTTTTACCCCTGAGGTACTAGCTTGGTCCTTCGCCAGCTTTTTCAGTCTATCCACATAGCCCTCTTGGGTCATAAGATTGTCATGGATGACCATAGGGGTGGGAAGTCCTTTTTCCCTGAAAATTCCAAACATTGCCATGAAGCTATCAATATCAGCTTGCATGCTTTGGCATTTCTTCTCCAGATTAAGCATAAGATTCCTTTTAGTAAGAACCTTCTTAATTTCTATGATGGTCCCTATTCTATCTCCTATGCTCAATCCATCTAGTTGATACCTATTCCTGCTCTTCAAGATTTTTATCAGTTGGTTGGCCTCCTCAGGCTCGTCTCCCAGATCTCCTCTTGTCTTTTGAATGTCTTTGATGGCCACTTTCACCAGTTTAGTTTGCTCAAAAATTAATTGTATTGATGGCCAAACATCATTGACAGAGTTAATGAAGTTGGGCTAGAGCATCTCCATTATTTTTCTTTGTGGCTATTGTAAGGTCAAGTTTTTTTCAAAGAATTCTATGCTTTCACCCATTCTTAGATTCTTCTGAGCTTCTTCTTTCTGTTGTATATGTACAAGCTTGTAGTCGGTTTCCAAGCTTGACACTTTTTATTTAAGCCTTTTAATCTCTGTAGCCTGGATAGTCATTTCTTCCATGGCTTTCACTAATTCAGTTGTCTTCTCTATAGATGTACCTCCACTCGTAGATGCACCTGTGATTGGCATGGTTGTAGCTGGTGGAACTGTTGGTGCTAAGGAAGCAACCAATGTAGAAGGCACTACTGTAGAGACTGTAGGAATGATAGTATATGGAGTGGTGGCCAACTCACTCTGCTTAGAATGAATTAAGTTGTCTAGCTCTTTCTCTGTTTCTTTTAATTCATCATTTAGCTTAAGGACTAATTCCATAAGCTCTTCCCGTGCCTTCTAAGTTTCTAGTGCTTCAGTTGTTTTTGGATGATGCAAATGAGGAATTTTGAGCTATTTCCTCAAGGCAGATATGTCATCATTTTTCTTTTTGACAAGACTTTCTGTAGCCTTTAGATCCTTGGGATCATTCCCCAACAATATTATTAAATCCTCTAAGGACTTTATCCTGGTACCCTTAGCATATGAAGAGGCCTTTTCTACCTGGAATTGTGCTAACATATTATTCAACAAATTTTGTAGTTGTTGTGCTGCAATGGCCTTGCTGGTCAATGTGGAATACACCATTTCTCCATTCTGTTTGTGCAATTCTATTTGGTTGATATGTTGTATATCCTTTGCTATCACCTCAAAATCTGTCTTCAAGTAATCATCTATAGGCCGAGGCTGAGGTGTGGTAGGCTTAATGAAATCCATTTGCATATTACCTTCTTTTATATCAAAGGCTGACATTAGCCTTGTTTGATTGGTGGCAGCCATTTTGAGGTATTGAGCATAGCTTTGAGCCTTCAATCTTTCATTTCTAGCTTTTATTTATTTGTACTTCTCTCTAATGTTCTGGTCTTAGCCAATTGGAGCCCTCAAAGAGGATACTTCCACACTATGTTGTCTTTCTAGCATTTGAGTATGTGTGGTGGAAGGCTCTTGTGTTCCTCCAGAGGGAGTGGCTTGCTTGCTTTGTGCCTTTCTAAAATTATTGTCCCAGTTGTTTCCTTTATGAACTCTTGTTCTGAGAAAGGATTTAACCTTTCCCTCTTGACATAATTTTGTGCAATAGGTCTGCCAGAAGGAGTGGCCTCCTCCCTACCTCTTTTGGGATTCTTCTCCTCATTTAGAGGATTCTATACAATAGGAGGAGTACTCATAATTGGTTATGGTTGTGTTGTTTAATTCATTTCTTCTGATATGTCTTGCTACTCTGACTACTCTTGCTGTAGAAGTCCTTCTTCTGCTTGTTGCTCACTATGTTCTTGTGTTTGCCTCTGGGATAGGGATTTTCTTGGTACCTGTCCAATGGAGCCTTAATCATGTCTCCTTTCTAGATCAATCAACACAATATCAATAACAACTTATGTGCTATCTTTTTCTACTAAAGTGTTCTCCACCCATTCTAGTTTATTTGCTTATTGTTCTATCTCAGGAATTTTGTGGTGGATGTAGGAATACAATCTGTTTTTCATTCTTCTATTGCAAATCAAGTCAAAGGGATCATATTTTCATATGAAGCTTTGTTTTATATGGAGCCTTCAAATGATTTCATCTGCTTCCTTTCTAGCATCTCTACTATTGCATACAAAGTTTCCTAGCTTGTATTTTGTTCTGAGTTGAGCTTTCTTCTTGGCCTTACAAAATGTACCTCATTTGAATTAATTATTTTCCTGTGGTACTCCAGGGAAAAAAATCTCATGGGGAGGTACCTTGTTAGTTTGTAGGGTGTCAATTCACAACCATATATCCCGATTTCAGTGTGATTTTGGTATAAATAACAATCTCCCACTTTGTGTTGTTTAGACAACTATAGGACAGTCCTGATATATTCACTAATCCTAGGGGGAGGCTTCCTAACAACATGGTTGCAAATGGGTGCACAAAAAGATCTATGAAATCTACATAAGTATATCGAGAGTCATATTGGTGGACCAATGAGGTCCAAAAGGCTACTGATCAACGGTTGCCTCTGGTATCAAGCTTTTGAAGTGTGAATGGAAAGTTATCAGCCTGATAGTACAGGAAAAGGAGGTACAAAATTGATGAGTACTTGAATACTCTTTCATTTTCCATTATCATGAATTTATCACGCATATTATTGTTGATATTGCAACAAGATGATGGATCTTAGTGAAAAGAATCACCTTCACTAAGTGGGCCCGCAGGCTATTTTTGGCGCAAGTCTATTTTTAGACTATGTCTATTTTTAGACATATGGACCATGTCTATGGATTGCAGGTTGCTGTTTATGGGTGATTGATCAAGTTGGGAAAAAATAGATGGACTTCTATTTTTGATGAAAGTGTGAGTGATCACAGTGTGAGTGATCAAGTCTATTTTTAGACTGGCTGTCAAAAATAGAAAAGTCAATTATTATTATCTCACAATAATATTTGGACTATAAACTT
>APFE031409497.1:0-16796 GCA_000404065.3 Pinus taeda | reverse complement strand
CCATGATGTAAACCTATCGCGAAAGTGAGAACTTGCCATTGAGGCATGCAAGCTTCAAAGTACTGAAAGAGGTTGTTCCTAAGTTAACTTCTTGGATAATGAGCTGATATCGACAAGAAGTGACCCATCGTAGGAGGGCCTTAATGAATCCCACATCTATGACACAGAATGGAGCAAATGATTTTGGAGGTGAAAACGATCTGATGATACAGGGTTCAGGGTGGCGGTCATGAAAGAATGGAGCGTGAATGTATTATAGCGGATGAGGCACAGGTGAATTCTCTGAGCGACTTCTCTTGAACATATTGGTGAAACTGATAATGGATTGGTAGCATTAACCCCAAATATGGATGGTGTGACAGAACAATGGTGATATGACCAGTGAACGGAACAACCCAACCCGACTCGGATGCGGAGAGAAAGTGTGATGTTCAAGAGTGACTTGCTACTAATAAAGTTTCTTCAAGTTTTCTTCCCAATCTTCCCCAGTCATTGCTAACCAGTACCTCTTTATTTTTGTCAAACTTGAGGAAGATAACATATTCTTGTTCTGTAATTCACCCTTCGGGCGAACCTGTCACTATGTTTTAACGAGCCTAGTGACAGTGAAACATGTTCCCGTCCATTCGGACAAGTTTGTCACTATTAGGTTTTAACGAGTTTAACGACAAAGATAACTTGGTCCTTTTCAATTTTAGAGAGTCTGAAAGGGATGGAAAGGAAGCTCCAATGATTCTTTTTCGTCATATAATCCCTTCAGTCTGAAAAAGCGTAAAATATTACGAAAGAGATGAATTTTCGATAGTTTTAACGAGCTGAACAAGACAAGCGCTCGATCTTTTTGTGTAATAATCCCTCAAGTCCAAAAAGATTAAAATATAGAGGAGGTATAGCACTTCCGATGACTTTAACGAGCTGGAGAGGCTAATCGCTCGACAATCTTTTCATATTTTACGAGTTAGTTGAAAAGAGCTTAAAGGAGACTCGTTTTCCTAGGAATGAGTGATGATTTCAGGTAGTGGCTGATTCCAGGTAAGGTTTGGAATCTTTCGATCATGGCAGTGTCACAAGGATGGCTAACAGAATCACTCTTTGCAGATGTTCCTCGAAAGGGGTAAACAATCAGATGGAGGTGAATGATCGGCTAAAACGGAGTGGAGGTGATGATGAGAACATGACCAAGGCTCAAAAGCTGATGATAATGCATTCACAATGGTTATTTACGGGGGATCAATTCATTTTTTAATGAGCTTAAACTCACGGGGAAACATTTGCTCATTGCTTATGTTTATTTTTAACGAGCTTAAATTCCACGTTAAAATTTCTCATGCCAGTCATATAATAAGGATATCTCATCTAAGATGCCATTTTTTATGGATCTTGCACCTTTTAAAGCTTTTCCCCAGATCCTTTCTTTATGCAATCTAGGAAACGACCAATCCTACGAGTTTAAAGGGTTAGAGGACCTACAAATTTAAAAAATAAATGGTCGCTCTTCGCTTGCATGCAAAATGGTTTGCATGCCCCCAGGTATAATGAAAAATTTCTAGGTTACCATATAGAAGCTCTTACTTTTGCAAGATACTTTCCATCCACGTTGCAAATAGAAACACTTCCTGGCTTAGTCCATCTGGATCAGGGTGGTTCTAAATCCCAACCTCCTAACCTTGACAAGGGAATCTTATTATGGTCTAACTCCCTTTTCCTATTAGGACGGGTGTCGGACCAGTCATCTTCCTCCGCAGAAACCTACTTTATACCTAGAGTTTCCCTGCCGAAGCAGGCCAGGGTGCATGCCCCCGGGTTTCAGCCATATCCTCCGGAATCATTCGCGCTCATCAGGTGAACAGACTGGAGATCGATGAGACATTACTTACATGAAAAGACCATTTAGGGATGGCATTTGACTATTTGCTATGTGTGAATCGGGGAATGACAGCTCGTCTACGAGCTTGACCACTCTGCCTTCATGCGGAAAACACATTACTCTAAAGAGTGAGGAGAGGACGGCTCCCATGCAATAAATATAGCCACGCCCAAGGAGTAGATTATAATCTAGGGGTCCTTGGACTACCATCACATTCATGTGAACGATTTTCCTTCTCAAAGTAATTGGAACATTGGGAAGGATCCCTAACGGTCGACTGGTTCCTTTGTCAAAGCTTGTCAGATTTCTCATTTCAGGAAAAAGTGATGGCGAACCAAGTGCTTTCCAAGCAGTTGAGGAAAGGATACTCACAGAAGCCCCTTCATATATGATGGTACAAGCCATGACCATTCTGTAAGCTTGTACAATGGTTTGGAATGGTACACTAGCTTCTATACAGGGTCTACCTAGTAGATTCCAGTCGAAGGAAACGACAAGGTTGCTTCGAGGTGGGACCGAATAGATGGCCGGATACGACTCTTATGAACTTCCTTCCTACGGTAAAGGAATGGGTAGACTACCCCCAAGTTCATCAGAGTGTGTTTACGAAAAGAATTTGAACGGTGCCCTTCTATTTCTCTTCAGTGACGGTATCATTCGAAGATGATCCCTCTGAAGGAAAAACCGGGTCAACTGCCGCCTCAACCTTTTGAATTTTGTCAGGTATGGATTCAAAGGGTTCATTTTCAATGATAGACGCTTCGACCGACCACAACGGCGTTTCAGTCGGATTTTCAACCAGTGGAGGACTCGGCAAGAGTTTCTTATATCCAAGAGGGAGTCGTAGCGGTGAAGCAGGATGGTCATCCAAAACTCTTTTGGCTTCATCTAGGAAGGGACAATGGTGGACGACGTGATCGCCTTCACACAGTTTACAAGGAAATTTTCGATTCCTTTTTTCTCCAGATACTTCGCTTTCACTGGTTGACGGTGTACTTTCAATACGGTGTACACCAGATTGTGCAAATGAGGATACCATTCCCTTAAGATCCAAGGGATGGAAGGAGAATCTCGATGATAGTGATCTCCTTTGCAAATGACACATGGAGATTTAGGTTTAGATGGTGCGGTGTGAGGATTTTTGCTAGACGACACATTGTTGCCCCCTTTTGCTTTTGGCTCCTTCTTCTTCTTTTATTTTTTCTCTTTCCTCTTCTTCTTCTTCTCAGTTACTTGATCTTTAGCTTTACCAGCTTCATCAAGCGAAGAGGAAGGAGGAGAGGGAGAAATGGACGAAGTGGAATGTTGGGGGGTTACTCTAGCATCACCTAGTTGCTGACTTGACTATTCAGGAATTACGGTATTCTGAACGACAGAGGTAGAGAAGAGCCATATGGGAAAACCAATCCTCGACCCTCGAAGTGACAATGTGGCCATATGGGGTGCACCAACATCTCCCCAAGAGGAGAAAGGACTAGGATTTCCTCCAAGGGGAAATCCTTGGTTGGTAGACTCCATTTTTCTCAACATAAATACCAATGAGGGAACTTGTGATGTTATGCAGATTAAAATAAATTTTAAACGCTTTGACATAACTTGTTTTTTCAATTTTTAAGAGTCGAGAAAAAAACAAAAGATGACTCCAGTCACCTTCAATTTTTAATGAGCCTGAAGTGACAAGTGCTCAGATGGAACTTTTCCTTTAAGGAGTCCGAAAAGGAATGAAAAAGACTTCTCTGGAAATCTAGGTAGAGGGATTACCAAACCAATCGCAAAATTGCAGAATACTTTTTATGGTATGGCAGTCAATCTTCCCAAATGTTGTGTTCAGTGCATTGCGACCGATAGAGAACTAGACACAGATTCCTAAGGATAAAGGATATATCCTATTGTGGTCTCCCAATATATACTCGATGGTACGTGGGAGCACAAGTCCATACTGGCACTTGTCGTCTCAAAGTGGAGGAATCACCCAACCAACAATAAAAACAACAGTTACGAGGTTTTACGATGCCAGAATACGTCTCTAGCCTAGACTTCTAGATGTTGTGCGTTAGGTTCCAAAGCGTTTTTAGATTCATTAAATTTATTTTATAGTTGATCTTGTTTAAAAATTTTCCTTTCAAGTTCATCATGTGATGTGTAGACAATTCCTAAAATGCAGTCCAAGATGATAAACAAATGCTTAATCTTCTTTTGGCAATGAAAATCCTAGCTACTAAGGAAAGAGAACTGAGGGTATTTCAACAAAGCGCACAGAGCACACACTAAATGAACTGTCCTAAATCAAACCAAGCAGTCTAAATGAAAATGCACATGCATGTATTTGTTTTCAGCCTTATTAATGTAAGAATTACAAGAAGAATGCTAAGTGCAAATATGAATTATTTTCCAAAGCGACAATACTAACAAATTTCTTTTTCAAAATGAAATGAAGATAAGGACGACACTTTGCGATTTCGAAATGAAATTTTTTTTCGACACTTGAAAAACTACTAACTCAAATCACATACAAGAGTAATGGTACAATCGACTATCAAGAATAATGGGATTCTCTTCTCTGACTAAAAACGACTCTTACGACACTTTTAGATCAAGGAACGATAGTCTGATTACGCTACTTCTTTGTAAAAGAGAACTGGAAATGGGGCATAATACATAAAAACACTTATAGCTCTTTGCATAATGGAGGCAAAATGATGGGAGAGAAGAGGATTTCCACAGATATATACTGACCAGAGACAGCAAAACTCCTGAATAGAACTAAAAAGAGTGAAGAAAAACCAAAGTCTGAAGGTAAAATCAACCTTCCCTGACCATCGCACCTATCACATAGAGAATCTAGTATACAGCGCACCTACTGCACACGGGAAGTGCGGTACATACAGACTGCCTTAAGGGGAGGGTGCGATGGTACCAGTGCGAGACTTTTATCCAGTCTTTGATCACAATTTGCAGTTCAGTTCAGGGATTTAGGCTGAGTAAGTGATGTTCAGTAAATATATATCACAAGGGGTTGATCTAAGGAGGTTACTAGAGCCACCACTTAAGGAAATTAGAGTGTTTGTAGATCGATTGTTCAATTTGTAAACAAAACATGGAGATAGACTGAAGCAACATTGATCTACTTTGCACTTGCATAGAAAATGTAGTTCGAAGGCTTGGTGGCTTGACTTCAGGCTCCGTCTGTAAGTTTATAAAACAAACAAAAATAGAATAACAAACAATCTATTCGCTCCCTAGTGGAGTCGTCATTTTGTTACCACGAATAGTGTCCACTTAGAGCTGCTATTCCCGCTAAGACTGATAGCTATCTTAGAAACAAACAAGTTAAAACTACTTTCGTTTTCCTTTATGAAAATAGACAAGAGGAGAACAGAGGACACCAACCTTTGTTTTGCGCTTGGTTCCTTGCTCAGTTCCTCTCCTTCTCGATAGATCTTTACTGCTCCTTCCTTGTCTACACAGCTTCAAAGAGCACCTGTGAAATCAAAGCAGCATAATACTATCGAAGAACAGAGATCTATATTCAAAAATAACACAGGACTAGATATATATTAACCACACAAATGCATATACGATCAAACATACACGAATGTGGAGGAAAACTTGAATATCATGAGGATTACAACCAATTGTTCTGACCCAGCATCATCCTCCAGCAAGAAAGCCCTTATTCACCTCAAGTAAAGATTAGATCACCTAACACTATGAAGTTACCCCAGAAAACAACCAACACTTCTCTACAAGATAGAAGATTCCACCCTCTGGATCTTTGTGATGAGGGATCCATATATAGATGATTGTAGGGGGTGATCGAGCTTCTGGGATTTTGATTAGTGTCCTCTCTCTGATAGTTCTTGATTCCACTTCGAGATTGATGATCTCTACTCATCCCTGGTCGAAATCAGAGAGGCAAGTGTCAGAGGGGAAGTTTCTCAAAGATTCTATGATCTTCCACCTTGTAAACTGTCCTTGCCATTTGTCCATTCTCGCCCATCGCACCCTACAGAGGAGCCATCCAGTGTGCATCACACTCTTTACACTCGGAAGGTCATATGCATCGCACCCTCTGCACTGGGCATTCAACATGGTCCAGTTTTGACCATTTCTGAGCAGTTTTCTGTGGAAAACTTCTAGGAGATGATGTAATCAGCTGACATTGTTCCTTTAGGTAATGAAGCAACACTTTTAGGGACTTAGGAGCCCTCAGTTTATGGACATTTATGATTGGGGTTGTAGTGCCCAAAAATGTCTATAACACCAGTGAAGTGAGTGATCTAATTTCCATCCCAATTTAACTTCATACCAAATAACTAAAATTTAGGGAGAACATATACATGACTACAAAAACACTTCTAATTTGAAATTCCTAAAATAGTTAAGTTAATTAAACTTAATTAACTATTTACAAGTTGCTATGAGAATATAATTCGATTTTAATTCTCAATTTAATTCAAGGACAAATTAAACTAGAATTTCTTGTTGCCATTTCTCAAAAAAATGATGGGAAATGGTCATATATATGCCACCAATTACAAACCTTGAAAAGTTCCCCTTTCTTCTGCATTTTTTTATCTAAATAAAGTGCATGTTTTAGGTGAACTAGATTCTCAAGTATTAACCTAGGTTGGAATTGACCTTGAGATGCACGGATATTCTTCTAAGTATTAACTAGCTTGGAATTGACCTTGAGATGCACGGATATTCTTGTTCACTTTGTGTGTGCTTCTTGACAAGTTGGTTCCATATGAAGCCTTTGAGCAAGTCCAATATCACATCTCAAAGGATATCGTACTATACCAATCACATCGTTAAGTTTCACCTTTTACGAACTTGCGACCATAAAGGAGTGCAAGGAGGGTCCTGCAGTCACATTTTAGTGTGAGTCGGAATTATTAATAGGTGCTATGTGTTCCATCTTCTACCCAAACTTAAATGCAATTTCGTGATGTCGTTTCCTTAGTGCCTTTGCATCCCTTGAATGTAATGTAGCCCATCACACCCCTAGAATATATGGTTTCGGTGTAGCACTTGATAACCTCTTAAAGGCATGGGTTCATAAGTACAATCAATAGACGCATTGCAGCTTAATTTTCCCTTTCAACCCATGTCTTGGCATTTACTGCCCGCAACAACTATTTCCATTTCACATTCTTCATTGTGTCATTTTATTGTTTATCAACTCATAGTACTTACAACCATCTTAAGATATATGGTTGCTTCATAGATGTGTCATGAGGGCCTATGCACCAAGTCATCTATTGATTCCTCCAATGTAGCTTTCGAATAATTTCAAACCCATGCCATAATTCAATTTACATTTATTACACGTCATGGTCATTTCTTTTGGACACTGTGACTATAAGGTTTCAAATGTACGCATAACATTGAAATTGGTGTTCCAAGGAAGGATTGAGTGTTTTTGATAACGTATGTTATTTGTGCTTATACCAACTTTCACTAGCTTCCATTGTGAAAGGAAATGCACCAATATTATGCAATTTTGAATGGAAAGGATCACGGACTGGGATTTGGAAATGCCCCATGCGCTAACCATGCTAGAGGATTATTCGTCTGGTATCATGGAGCACATGCTAAGGGCATTGGTAACAATGCATGTCTACTGAGGTTTCTCCCAACTCCGTGTTAAATTTCATTATCTGGATATCAATTCAAAATCAAATTTGAAATACCGTTCCTCCCTGGTTAAACCATTGCGTTGATGGTCACAACGTCTATCATCCAACGCCTTAGCTGGTCACATTTTCCTGCTGCGATTTGCAGGTGTGAGGTGCGATCTTAACAGTGCCCCTAATTCACATATTAGGGGACATTGCATGGGACATTGGATTCATCAAGTACGACCCTCTGACTTAGCAACTTGGGAGTAGGTCGCAGAGTCGTAAAATAAAATAGATTGCAGTTACTGGTCGTATTGCTGGGAAAGAAGTGCGACCTACTGACTTTAGAAGGCGCTTAACGTTGCATCGAAGGGTGGCAGCATGTGAATTTTAACCCAGTTGTACTGTGCAATTATGGGGTGCATTTTATGGATGGGTTTACCACCATATCGATACATAAAACTTCAAATCCATTTTATATCGAATCTGGTTACCAGTTCCAATATATTTCTCCTCTTTTCATCGGAATAGAAGCCTTTGTTCCTGAGACTCCAAACCATTCCCTTAAATGTAGCCCCAGCAACAAGGTCAGCATCATTTCCTCTTCAAAATCAACATGCCTCAATTCCTTAGTTCCCAATCTATGTTATCGCTTCTTTCCTCCACGCTTCTAACAATAGAGGTCTGGAACTCGACCTGTTACTGATGTCATTACTCATGTATCGGCTTCTCAACTGCATTGACAATCCTTTGCTCTTTATTCCTTACTATCTTATGACCATCTAATGTATCATTCCTTGTATGAAAACGTCAAAGCAATGCAACCCATAGGATAGTCTCATAAGTGGCAGGTTCCTTCAGTGATTTTTAAATGCATTGTGTTATTGCTTATATTCTCAAACACCTTGTGGATTTGTCACCACTTCGTTCTTTGTCACTAAAGGATGGAATTATAACTAATCCACAATGTGATTTTGTCCAACACGTTGCATATACATGGTTGCAGCACTTTGATCATTGCTTCTTAACTCGTTTGATGGATTTCACGTGTGTTCAATGCACTAGAAATATGTTAACAAAACGTGGCCTCAATTATTCTAACATTATCCCACTAACTGTGTAGTCTCCAGCTATTTTTTCTAATCCCATATTTAAATCAAAAGCGTCTTTCAATTCTTTAAGCATCAATGTAATCTACACCTTGCCCTTGGAATGTATTTCTTGGCAGTGCGTTGAGCTCTCCCTTTTGGTATGCTTTCTTGTGCACAACTGCCAATTCAATCCATATTCATTATTCCTGAAATGTGCACCTCACTTGCAATATTGACATCCAAGACATCCAAGTATATAAAATATCGTTGACCCTTCTGGTGAGAATTTGTATTTTGTTCTTCGAAAACACTAATTATTTGATAATCGTGTCTCCTCTCATAGAATCATAACATATACGCTTTTCCTTAGTGGGCTTTTGCGTGTTACCCTTCATAGCACCTCACTTGCCTCTCATCTTATGATTTGTTCCATGAAAGACCAAACCTATGGCGATAAAAAAGGACCCACAATGTCCAATTGTAGGAGGGTAAGAAATTATAAGGTAATTCTCATACTAATACAATTAATGATTCTTTGATGAATTTAAGGCATTATAATATTATGTTTTTTTTAGTGTTGGGTCTCTCCTTAATGGGTTGTTATGGAACGATGTCAGAGATCAATTCTCGGTATTTTTTAGTATTTAAATTATCATGGAATTGGTTTAGAACATGGAAATTGAGCTCTGTTTTTTCTTAGTATTTAAATTATCATGGAATTGGTTTAGAGTTTGGAAATTGGGCTCTATTTTTTCTTATTGTTTGTATGCTCTCCCATTAGATATAACATATGGTGCAAATCAATTATTCTTTGGTGCAGATAACCTCTTTGTTGGGTCATTTCCTAACTAAGGAAATTATCTGTCTTTGAGGTTTGAAGAAAATAAATATAGAGCAGTAAAATGTTAGGTATTTCTCTTCCTTCTTGGTGGTATTTCATAGTCTATATACATATTTAAGCACAATAATAATGACAGAATTTGATTGATGGTACATAAGATGTTTATGTAGTAAAACGTTGAAGATTTGTCATCAAAGTATCCATAAGGAAGGAAAAAGGATTTTATTATCTGATGGGCTGCTGTTTGGTTGCAATGACAACCTTCCAAATCTGATGGCGATATCTTCTATGTCTTCAATCTGTTCTTCAGGCAAATTGTGGAGATCCTCGTTCATGAACTCGGCTCTTCAATATATATATAACTTAGAATGATCTTGAAAGCAACTCCGCTCTATACAATCGTAAGTCAATCACCAGCATGTATATAATCAATCACCAGCATTTATAAGGATGCGCGCACGCCTTTTAAACACCTCTTTCCCAAAACTTAATGCAACAAATGATGGATCGGATTAACACACACTGAAATTAATTGACTGCATTCAAAGGCGTGCTGTTGGATAATCGATGGTCTGGCAATTCTTATGGAGACAGCGTTTAATGGAATAAACCACGTTCCACGCATATACTACCATCCACATAACACAATCGCTTTTATGAGGACAGCGTTTCATACAAAGAACAGTGCACAGGGTTTGGTTGGTTATAAAGGCAGCGCACGGTAATTGAATCCACAGCTCCACGCATTCAATTATAACAATACAATTTCCAACTAAATGATAGCGTTTCCTCCCCGGAATAATACAAGGTATGGGTAATTAAATGACAGCGTTCAAACAAAAATACACAGGCCCATAAAATAATACCCAAACTACCGTGTTCGCCCACTTCAATACAGTTTACAGGCATATAAAAATAGACTGGTAATTGACTGTATGCGCACTTTAATTCATGAATCACAAGCTCCGATTTAATACAAAATTCAGGCATTCATATTACGCATGACACCAGTTTGGAACCAAGTTCTATCATTTCTATTCAATCCAAAAAAACCCATTCTGAACAGCGCGCCCCTGTTCATTACATAGTTAATTCTTTTTCCCCACACAGGTCCGCACCCTTTTTCCAGGACCCTTCACACTGTTGTTTTCCATGCATATATAAAAATTCTAATTCTAAAGCTTTACTGGAAAGAAAAACTTCCTACTTAGCAGCTGATTTTTCCATTTTTGTTTCTTCCTATCTCAAGCTGCTTTATTACAAAAGCAATTACCCAAGCAAAGCAACATTGCCTAAAAAATCCTAGCTTTTCTTTTTCATGCCTTATTCTATCTAAAAAGATGGCATTTTTCCTATTTCTAACTGAGGAAAAAACATAGGAACAGCAAACTTTTCCCGCCTGACTGCATGCACCTGCATCAGACTCCCAAGGTTGAAAATGATCATGATCTCCTGATCATGTTTTTTTTTTTCTTGTCCGCCTGGATCCCATACTTTGTTCTGCAAGTCCCTATCTGTTGTTACTTGATGCCTTTCTCTTATTCTTGTTTCTGTTCTGACTACCACCCGATCATCCATGCCCTCTTGTCTTCTGGAACAGAAAACTCCTTCTCTTTTCATTTGACTGCTTGACTGAGTCAAATATTCACGAGTACCTGCAACAATACATTCATTCACAAAACACTTATCAGAATAAAAATCATAAGGCCTTAGTGCCTTATTTCCCACTGCCAGCACTTCAGTATGTTGATCCCAATCATTCTTGAGACTATCAGTTAGTCTCTCCTCAACATCATCTGCTTCAAGAATACCTCTATGTTCTGGAACCTCTTTATTTCCATTCATCTCTGTTTTTATATTCTAAATACTTACCCTTTGTGTCTCTATTCTCTGCTCCAGAACACTTAACTCATGCCATAAACATGTAAACTCCTTTGAAAAACTTTATGTACAATCGTCAATACTTCCACAGGCCAAGCTTTCTGTTGTTAATATCTCATCACCTGCATTCATGCACAACTTGTCAGTTGGAAAACTACAAGTTTGAACAATCTCACTTGTCAGTTCAGATACCAGTTCTTCCAGCTGATCCTCTTTTTCATTCGCATGAACTTCCTCTTCCAACTCAGTTGCTGTGAGTTCTTCTTGTTTCAACTGTACATTCATTGTCTGCTCCAAGTATTCCTTTCCTCCAAATAACAAAGTTTTTGAATCAGTCTTTTGTCCTGGTACATCCTCCTGCAAAGGCAACAATGTATGATTGACACCATCCTTTCCAAATTTGTAGGTGTTCCTCTTCCCATCATGCATGGCTGCTCTGTCATATTGCCAAGGCCTCCCCAGCAATATGTGACACACATCCATAGGCATCACATCACAAACAACTTTATCCGTGTACTTGCCCACTTGGAATTCTATTTCACACTGTTCACTTACCAACAGTTGATGTCCCTTTTGCAACCATGACACTTTATACGGTGTTGGGTGCCTCCTTGTGTTCAGCTTCAATTTCTCTACTACCTCTGTAGAAACTAAGCTGTCAGTGCTGCCACTATCAATGATCATCTGGCAACATTTCCCTTGAACTTTGCATACTGTCCTGAACAAAGTTTTCCTTTGTGGCGGTTCAGTGACCTCCTTTGCTGGCTTGATCAAAACTTTGTTAAGTACCAAAGACTCTCCGCTTTCTGCTGTATCCACCTCTTCTGTCACTGCTGCCACTAGTGCCTTTTCCTCAGCTGGAGCAACAATTGCATTCCTTTGCTTTATGTCGGCACTCTCTGGGCACTCAAAAGCTCTATGTCCCAGCTTATTGCATCTGTAGCATCTTACTTCTCTGCCTCCTCCTTTGCCTCCTCTACCTCTGGAAAAACTCCCTCTGCCTCTTGCATCACCTCCTGTGGATGCATGCTGGGTTGAGCTACTGCTAGCTCCTTCTGCAGGTGCTGTAGATCTTCCACTACCACCTTGACTTTCCTTTCCTCTGAAAGTCCCTCTCCCACGGGCAGACTGCTTCCTCATGAGTTTTTCTTCAGCCTTCAGTGCTATCTGATAGGCTTCCTCTACTGTTTTTGGAGACAGTAAACTAATTTCATCCTGAATGTCCATTCTGAGGCCATTCAGATATCTTGCCACCCTCTCATCTGTATTCTGGGCTTCTCCAGCTCTTATGCTCACCTTATAGAATTCTTCTGTATACTCCTTCATTGTTAAGGCTCTCTGCCTAAGATTTTGCATTTGTCTAAATAACATTTGCTGATAATTAATGGGTAGAAATTTACCTTTAAGCTTTGCTGCCATCCTGCTCCAATTCTTGATTGGCTGCTTGCCCAGTCTTCTCCTTTCTGCCTGTACACCATCCCACCAGAGCGCTGCATGGCCTACTAACTTCGTGACAGCAAACTTGACTTTCTTCTCCTCTTCCATTTCTTCATAATCGAAGAATTTCTCCATGTTGTTAATCCAGTCAATCAGCTCCTCTGGATTTAGTCCTCCTTGATATACTGGTACTAACTGATTCCATGGCCTGGCTGTGGCTTTCATCACTGACTGAAAGAGCTTCATCTCAGGAGTAATCTCTACCGCTTCCTCTTCAACAGCTTCAGCTTCGGGTTCACTCACGTCTCCATCATCTATATTCCTGCCGGAGGTTAGTGCATCCAACCTAGCTCGCAGCTCCTCTATTTCTCCCCTCAATTGGACATTCTCAGCATGCCGTCCTCTTCCACCACGTCCACGTCCTCGTCCTCTTCCAACCCTGAAAGCCATCCTTCTCCTGAGATTCAACTCTATGTCAGTGGCTGGCTCTGATACCACAAATGATGGGCTGCTGTTTGGTTGCAATGACAACCTTCCAAATCTGATGGCGATATCTTCTATGTCTTCAATCTGTTCTTCAGGCAAATTGTGGAGATCCTCGTTCATGAACTCGGCTCTTCAATATATATATAACTTAGAATGATCTTGAAAGCAACTCCGCTCTATACAATCGTAAGTCAATCACCAGCATGTATATAATCAATCACCAGCATTTATAAGGATGCGCGCACGCCTTTTAAACACCTCTTTCCCAAAACTTAATGCAACAAATGATGGATCGGATTAACACACACCGAAATTAATTGACTGCATTCAAAGGCGTGCTGTTGGATAATCGATGGTCTGGCAATTCTTATGGAGACAGCGTTTAATGGAATAAACCACGTTCCACGCATATACTACCATCCACATAACACAATCGATTTTATGAGGACAGCGTTTCATACAAAGAACAGTGCACAGGGTTTGGTTGGTTATAAAGGCAGCGCACGGTAATTGAATCCACAGCTCCACGCATTCAATTATAACAATACAATTTCCAACTAAATGATAGCGTTTCCTCCCCGGAATAATACAAGGTATGGGTAATTAAATGACAGCGTTCAAACAAAAATACACAGGCCCATAAAATAATACCCAAACTACCGTGTTCGCCCACTTCAATACAGTTTACAGGCATATAAAAATAGACTGGTAATTGACTGTATGCGCACTTTAATTCATGAATCACAAGCTCCGATTTAATACAAAATTCAGGCATTCATATTACGCATGACACCAATTTGGAACCAAGTTCTATCATTTCTATTCAATCCAAAAAAACCCATTCTGAACAGCGCGCCCCTGTTCATTACATAGTTAATTCTTTTTCCCCACACAGGTCCGCACCCTTTTTCCAGGACCCTTCACACTGTTGTTTTCCATGCATATATAAAAATTCTAATTCTAAAGCTTTACTGGAAAGAAAAACTTCCTACTTGGCAGCTGATTTTTCCATTTTTGTTTCTTCCTATCTCAAGCTGCTTTATTACAAAAGCAATTACCCAAGCAAAGCAACATTGCCTAAAAAATCCTAGCTTTTCTTTTTCATGCCTTATTCTATCTAAAAAGATGGCATTTTTCCTATTTCTAACTGAGGAAAAAACATAGGAACAACAAACTTTTCCCGCCTGAGTGCATGCACCTGCATCATTATCATAAGTATATTTACATTCAATCTTATATCACAGCCTCCTCATTTATTAGAATTCATAAATGAAGGTGGTTTCATTACAATAATTTTCAGAATAATTATCAATTGCTTTGTAAACCAACACCATTCCAACAAATAGAGAAATAGTTACTTAGGTATAATAATTTTTAAGTTTTCTTTTAAGGAAACCTTTGGAACGTTCTAACAATCTCCACCTTTAAAATAATTTTCCTAATACCTTTCCAAAAACTTTTCATCGCCTTTTCCATAAAACAAGAGAAGTTAGGCACCATCACCATCACAACTTCTCTATCCACTAGTTTTGTAAATGTATATATAAAGTTTTCTTGTTAGTGAACCATTTTAATACATACTCCACAACTATCAATAACTTATATTACAAAATTCTATTATATGAGGATGTTTAGTTTTTCTATGAAAAACTAGATTTGTAGTCAAATGTATATCATTTTGATTATCATAGAATACATTGATGTTGTTTTGCATTCTTTCAAGTTCATTTACAAAACCCTTCAACTAAATTTTTTTTCTTTTCAAGCATGTGGGACAACAATGTACTCTGCCTTTGCAAGGAGTTAAGCAATTTTTTCTTGAATCTTCAACATCAAACATATGGATCCCTACAGGATTAACACTTATCCTGAAGTACACATCATCTTGTCGAAATAACCTACCAAATTTAAATCAACATTTTCAGAGGAATAATCGTTATAACAATTAAAGGTAATATAATACTCGTTGGTAATATAAGATACTGAAGCACATAGTTCACTGCAAACCCCTGTTCTTTTCCTATATTTTCTACGAAATTGTTAACAACAAAATCACATGCGAAATATCTTTTCTGGCATATATTGTTGCATACATCAAACTTCATACTGCATTACAATACAATCCATGAGACATATTATCCTTTTCTTCTTCATTATTAGGACATAAACATGAAGAAATATTATAATGAGAAGTGAAAGGGATATTAACAGTTTTCACATTATCCATCCTAAACTTTACAAGTATTTTCTCAACGTACTTCTACTGTGAAAACATGAGCTTACCTTTTTCTCTCGCTTTGCTTATTTCAATGTCCATTTTTTTTTGCAACTCCTTTATCCTTCATGCCAAACATCGTAGACATTTTATATTTCAATTTGTTGATCTCTTCTATTTTTTTCTTGAAAAAAACATATTGTCGACATACAACACTAAGATACTAAATATGACATTCAAGATTTTGAAGTATACATAATGGCCATACTCACTTCTATTATAACTTTAGCTCATCATGAAGGAATCAAACTTCTTATAGCATTTCCTCTCCAATTTATTTAGCCCTTATAATACTTCATGAGCTTGCAAACTAATCTTCTCGTGCAGTGTTGCACAAAACTTCTGGTTGGTCCATATAGATGTCCTCATCCAAATATCCATGCAAGAATGATGTTTTAACATCTAACTGGTCTAACTCCAAATCAATTATTGCAACTAATGCCAACACAATATGGATAGATACAATTTTAACAAGTCACGAAAATATTTCATTAAAATCCATGGCTTCCATCTGAGAGTAACCCTTTGCAACTAGTATACGCTTATACCTTTCAATATTACTGTCAACACTTCTATTCAGTTTGAAACCCCATTTATATCCAATGACCATTCTAACTTTCAAAATTTCTATTAGGTCCAATGTTTTTTTTTTATACAAGGAATCCATTTATTCTTTCATCACAATCTTCCTTTCAGAATTATTGATAACATATACCACTTCTCGATGACAAGAAGGTTCTCCATCATCAAAATCCAAAGTAGTAGATAAAAAAAAAATTGACATACCTCTTAGGACGTATTCTTTCTCATGTATATCTTCACGATGATGATTTTTAAATTTCAACATTTTGTTGAATGTCTTTAGAATTTATGGGTTCTTTAAAACTAAAAGTTTCTTCTCACTTTCTTATGTCTATAGACAATTCAGTCTCAAATTGAGTTTGTTGATTTGATGTCTATTCTTGTACCTTTTCCTCTATCAAAAACATCTTCTACATTTTCTAATTTAATAAGTCAACATTCATCAAATATCACATTTCTACTAATGATTATTTTTTTGGGAAGTAGAATCGCATAATGTATATGCCTTAGTAATGCCATCATAACAAACAAATATATATTTCTTTGATTAATGGTGAAATTTGGCACATTCATTCTCAGGAATAAGAGCATATGCTTCACAACCAAACCTTTTAAAATTTGAATAATCATAGGGATGATTTGTCCATACCTCTTCAGGTATTTTACCATTTATTGCAACTAATGGTGATTGGTATAAAATATAACAAGTAGT
>APFE031409496.1:158337-170212 GCA_000404065.3 Pinus taeda | reverse complement strand
CCAAGAGAATGAAGCCTTGGAAGAAAATCCCCAATCCCAGCTTAGAAACAAAATTGGTAAAGATAGCATTGTCCAACTTCCTAGCAATCATATACCTAAGGGCCTGGTTCCTTTAGAAAAGCAGTTTGACCAGAATGATGTGCCTTACAAGGCTACCCAAAAGGAAGACCAATCTACAGTTTGTAAGCATAACATAGGGGGCCCAGATCATCCAAGATACGTAAATCTGTCCACTCACTTATCAGCTGCCCAAAGTGATGAATACTGCAATTTAATGAAACAATTTGCTGATGTCTTTTCCTTAGAATATAGTGACCTGAAAACATATGACAAAAAGATCATCCAACATAAAATTCCTCTAGAGAAAGACACCATCCTTTTCAAATAGACGCTGAGGCCTATAAACCCCTTGCTCCTCCCGCTGATTGAAAAAGAAATCAAGAAGTTATTGGTTGCCAAAATCATAGTGTTATGAAACCACCTCAAGAAAAAGATAGAAAATATAGATCAACGCCTTAAAATTCAACCTATTCGAGGGGGCAACCTCCTTTACATTACATAAATGAACAATTCTTGGATGATACAAATGACAAAACCTCCTTTCTATATCTAGGAGTCTAAGGAGTCACAATATAACCCAGCCGACCTAACAATAATAATATAAAGCCACAAAAATAACAATAGAGGGATTCTATGGGGCACAGTAATAACATATGGGGACAATAGGGGCACAACAATATTAATAAGGGGTATAACTACAATAGTAATGGGGTAATCACTAGTATTATAGGGACCCAACAGTGCTCTAAACCAAAAAATCATGTGTGGGACCTCTAAACCCACATTTCCTAAGTGCAACCGTGCATTATAGAAAAACTGATCAAAATTGATATTTCACTTAGTAAATGCTAAGTGGGAATGTTAAAATCATGTAGGTGCACCCATGTTAACTCCAAAGAATCCTCCCATGCTGTCAAGAATCTCTTCACATGTGGACTCATCAAAAATCCTCTCGGTAACACAGTGTGTTGAGCAACTGGCATTTGTCCATTAACCAACTCAAATGGACTATACTTGATTACAGAACTCTTTTGCAAGTTGTAGCTAAATCGAGCCACATCTAAGAGTTCAGGCCAATTTTTCTAATCAACCCTCAAATAGTCTCTCAAGTAGACCTCCAGCAGTGCATTGATCCGTTTAGTCTACCCATCTTTCTGCGAGTGGTAACTCGAACTCTGTAGCAACTCTGTCCTGACCAACTTGAACAAAGAGGTCCAAAATCTGCCTGTGAAATGTGGATCTCGATCAGACATGATACTGAAAGGTACTTCACAATATTCTTGAATAATAACTCAACGGTCTTCTCATCTCCACATGGTATCTTCATCGAAATGAAGATGACATTATTGGAAAAATGATCTACAACAACCATAATCTCGTTATACCCCTACATCTGTGGTAACTGAGTGATGAATACCATCGAAACACTCATACAAGGTCTCTTTGAAATTGGTAAAAGCTGCAACAGTACCCCCTATCTCTAGTTATTTGATTTGACCTATTGACAAATGATGCATGTATGCACATACTCCTCCACATCTTCCTTCATCTTCTCCCAAAAGTATCCTCTCTCCAACAATGCCAAAGAACGACGCTGCACTGGGTGGCCAGCCCATGGAGAATCATGAAAGTCCTTCAAGAGGTACCTTCTAAGTCCACATGACTTTATAATGTAGAGTCGTCTCCCATAGAATAAGAGTCTATCTCGTAGGAAAATCTTCCTAGTCTTCCCCTCCTTCACTTGCTTCAAAATTCTCTTTGCCTAAATATTTGTCTCCACACAAGCACATAGTCTACTCTGCATCTCATCGATCATATGAACTCAACTCCTACTTCATTCAGTACAATCCTCTCCTTCCTCAAGTGCGAGTAATTGTCCCTTCCTATTGAGGCCATCTGCAACTGCATTGATTCTACCCGACCTGTACTCAATAGTCATGTCAAACTCTCCCAAGGAGTCTTGCCAATGAGCCTACTTCACTGAAAACTTCAGTTGGGATGCAAAATAACTCGCTGCAATGTTGTCCGTCTTGAAAATGAAAGGATTCCCAATCAATCAATGGCTCCATACTTGTAAAAAATGGATGATCATGGTCATCTCCTTCTCATTAACTAGATATCGTCACTCTCTATCCTGCAACTTCTAACTTCCATATGCCACGAGATGCCCATCCTACATGAGTACTTCCCCAATCGCAAAATCAGAAGCATTTGTGTGCAACTCAAACGATTTCTCAAAGTTAAGTAGCTTCAATATCATGTTGTAACCATCATTCTCTTCAAATCCTCAAATGTTGTTTGGTTGTAGCACCCTTCTCCCACATCTACCCAAGTAACTGACCAACCAAGGTAAACATGTGACGAGAAGTTACTATGATATGATTCGACTCCCCATGTGTCAATTAAGGAAGTGGAATCGATGGAAACCCACAACAAAAACCTTCTATACCTGCTACAAGACTCCCATAAGCCTTCCTATTCATCCTCATGACCAGTCCCTGGGTCCCACTGAGTTTTAGATCATTAAACCCCTGGAATATCCCTTGATATGAACAAGGGTGCATTCAGGAGGCTCTAGACGCTCGTACAGCAAGGCATGGGTGTGTCTGGGGACTTTTCTCCTCTGACCTATGCCTGCGAATCCCATATTTATGCCACTTTTCAAGCCCATAATTCATGTCACTACCCAAAAACCCCTATAGCTTTCAAAACCCATAATTTACATGACAACAAGACTTGCAAGCCAAAAAATGGCTCCAAGACTAGGCCTGACCATCCTCAACTGGGACTGACATTCTATCAAACACTTGGCATCAATGCAGCTATATAAAATGAATTCAAGATAGGGTATAAATGACTTATAACTCATATGAAACTTAACAAGAAGAATCACCTCTCTTCCCTTAACTATTTTGACATCAATTAAATCTTGCATCCATTATCCTTTCAGTTACAAGTAAATACATGAAATAACCATGACTATAACAAGTCACATAACCATGCTTATGACCAACATTAAACCATGTAAATAACAATTAGTTAACAACTATTAAGGCCACATAATAACAAGTACAAAAGCAAGAGAACTTAGCTTTTATTAAACATAGGCAAGAGCCGACCAGGTTCGAGACTTCCACGTACCACCCGACCATAGACATGGCTGAACCAAATATTTCTTTCAATCGGTCACCCCCATTCCATATTCCAAGCATGAATGTGGAATCTCATGGATAAACCAATCCAAAAACAACCAAGGGAATCTAGAGTTTAAACCACCTCCACCCTCACGAAACCGCAATCTCACTAAAACTAGCACCGAGATCACAAAATCAAACCAAGCTTGGAATGCCTCGAACTCCATCACTATCCTTGAGGAATTTTCCATCTCCTTGTCTCTCAGGCTTTATTGTAATCCACACCGAATAGCTAGGCCCTAAGCCAGGACAGCACCCTTAGGCATTACCATGTATCCCGCTAAAACTGGTCAAGGGACTCCTAGGTCTTTGGGAATTATCTTGAGACCACCTATGCTCCATATTCTAAAACCCTCTAGTAATTCCATAGCTCAAAAATGAGAAACAATCCCATCACACCATGGCTATCTAAAAAAGGGCAAGGCAAGGCTAAAAACCATTGTCATAACCTTGCAAAACCATGCCACCAACAACAAGAGAACCATATATCAACATAAAAATCCATGCATGTTAAAACTAGCTAGAAAATCACACATGAAATATGTTACCTGCAAGTATTCCTGGTGAAGCCCATTGATCCTGCTCTTCCTTTCTTTCTCTTTTCTTTCCTTTCCTTTTCGTGTCCTTCCTTTGCTTGCTTTTCTCTTCCTTGCTCAAAAGCTAGAATGCTCCAAGAAAACTCTAAGTGTCCAAGAGTGTGAGAGAGAGAGAATAATGAGAGAGCTCCAAAACTGAAGTGACCAAAAGCCATGAACTAATCCTCATAAGCCTTTTTATTAATGACGCCTCTATTTTCTTCATTTTCCATTATTTTCCTTCATTTTCCTCCTCACATGCAACCTATGACCTTTCATCTTTATTTTCTCTTATTTTCCTTTATTTTCATAAATAAATGTGCCAAGATACATTTTTACCTTTTTAATGCCTTTGACAATTTCTCTTAGCCATAAACAAATCCAATGATGCCCACTAGGACATCTTTAGCCAACATTCATTTTGGAATAAGTGTCCCTTAAGTGTGGTCTTATTTTTCCTTTATTAATTTTTATTACATGAAATTTTAACCAAGGGTTGTTACAAAACCCTCCCCCTTGGGGAACACCATCCTTGGTGTTAAACCACACCAAGACCTCAGCAAAACCACTGAAAAGAAAACATACTGCCCATAGAGCTTTATAACTTAGCTCGTTGCAGTTTACAAAGAATGACCTGCTCAAAATAAAAACATCATGACAACATGACAAGATAACAATCATACCTCTTATTGGAGATTTATAACTTAACTCATTGTAGTATTTACATCCATATACATATGTACATATTCCAAAACATTAGCAAAACATATGCCAAACATATACCAAAGATCATACCAAAATTGCTTTGTCTCTACCAACAAACAAAGAAGGATACCTGGCCCACATCTGATGCTCCATCTCCCATGTAGCTTCTTCGGGCACAAAGTGCTTCTACTGCACTTTAACTTGCTCTATGGCCTTGTTCCTAAGCATGAGTTGATTTTGCTGCAATATGCCCTAAGGCTCCAACTAGAATTCTCCTTCTTGTTCCACCTACAATATAGATCAATCAAGAACATGATCAACATCCTTTATATACCTTTTTAGCAATGAAACATGGAAAATATCATGGACTTTCATAATTGGAGGCAGTGCAAGTCGATAGGACACTAGTTCAATCCTCTCAAGGATCTCAAAAGGCCCGCAATACCATCGTTACAACATGCTCCCCAACTTGAAACTCCTTGAAGTCCCTGTGCTGGTTTGCATAACTTTTCTATCTATCTCATGTTGCCTTTAGATTATTCTTTATGACATGCATTTCTTGTTCCATTTCTGCCAACCTATCTAGTCCAATAAGTACCATGTTCACTGGATCACTCTAGTTGATGGTACTATTGTAAATCCACCCATACAGTGCCTCGTAAAGACTCATCCTTAATGACTCCTGATAACCATTGTTGTACGTAAACTCAACCAATGGAATATACTCCTCCCATCTTCTGTGTTGGTGCATCACATACATCCTCATCACATCCTCTAAGATCCTATTGACCCTCTCTATCTGTCCATCTGTCTACTGATGATAGGTTGTACTGAAGGCCACCTTTGTACCCAAACCTGCAAATAGCTCCTTCCAAAACTTAGAGGTGAACTTGGAATCCCTGCTCGACACAATCCTTTTTGGAAAACCATGTAATCTCATGATCTCCCTCATGAAAACCTATGCCACCTCACTAGCTAAATATGTAGTCTTCACTGGAATGAAGTGAGCTACCTTGCTCAACCTATCGACCATGACCATAATAGAATCATGATGTCTCACTATCCTCAAAAGACTTGTAATTAAATCCATGGAAATGACCTCCCATTTCCATTCCAAAATCAAAATAAGTTGTAGTAGACCACCTGGATGCTTACATTCTGTCTTTACCTGCCGATAATCCAAACATCTAGCCATGAAATCTACCACTTCCTTCTTCAGATTCAACCAATATTAGAACTTCTTCACCGCCCTCAACATCTTTTGATATCCTGGGTGACCTAAGTATGGCTTGACATGATACTCCATCAAGATAAGATTCTTGAGTTCACTGCAATCCGACACATAGAACATGTCCCTGAATCTCAACAAACCATCTACCATTAGACTATAGTTTGCATCCTGATCACATGTACCTATACATATACCTATACCTGTACATGTACCTATACTCTGTTGTAACCTGTGCATAATCTCCATATACCTGTCATCCCATTGTCCTGCCTGCAAGATCCTATCTTGTAAATTTGTCCCATAAGAGCTCGTAGTTGCTATATGATTCACCTTTACCTTCCTGCTAAGAGCATATGCAACCTGGTTCTCCTTTCCCTTAATGTATTTGATCTTGAAGTCAAACTCAATGAGGGTAGCCAACCATTTAGCTTGCTTGGAATTTAGATTAGGTTGGTCAAACAAGTATCTCAACCCACTGTGATCACTCATCAATACAAATCTCTTGCCAAGAATATAATGCCTCCACATCTTCAAGGCATGAATAATCACTGCCAACTCAAAAGCATGAGTCACATAGTTCTTCTCGTGCTCATTCAACTTCCTAAATTCATAGCACACCACTTGTCCCTCTTGCATAAGGACCCCACCAAGTCCTCTTTTACATGCATTTGTACACACTACTAACTCTTTATCTAGATTTTCAATCTTAAGGACTAGAGCATTGGTCAACAATTGCTTTAGCTGCTCAAAAATAGTTGCACATTCTTCTATCCATTCGAACTTCTTACCTTTCCTTTGCAAGGATGTCATAGGATATGCAATGCGTGAGAAGTTCCTAATGAACCTACTATAGTAGCCTTCCAATCCCATTAATGATCTCACCTCATCCACATTCTTAGGAGCTTCCCACTCCATGATGGCCCTTTTCTTTTCTAGATCTACAACTATACCTTCCTTGGAAACAACATGTCCGAAGTAATGCACCTCTATTTAAAAGAAGCTGCACTTGCTAAGCTTGGCATACAACTGATGATCTCTTAGCAATCTCAACATTGCTAATAAATGCTCAGCATGCTCTTCTTCACTCTTGGAGTATATCAAGATGTCATCAATGAATATAATAAAAAACTTGTCCAGATAAGGATGCAATACACTATTCATAAAACACATAAATGTAGTTGGGGCATTAGTCAAACCGAATGGAACTACAACAAACTCATAATTCCCATACCTGGTCCTGAAGACAGTCTTGTAGATATCCTCTTCCTTGATGTGTATTTGATGGTATCCTGAGCTCAAGTCAATCTTAAAGAACACTGCTTCTCCCTTCAATTGATCAAACAAATCATCAATCCTCGGCAATGGGTACTTGTTCTCGTTCATCACCTTGTTCAGTTGCATGTAATAAATGCACAATCTACGACTACCATATTTCTTCTTTACGAACAACATTAGTGCACCCCAAGGTGATACACTTGGCCTAATGTATCCCTTGTCAAGTGTCTCCTTTAACTACAATTTCAACTCTACTAGTTTTTCACAAGTTGAGGGGTGTTACACAGTAAAATGTCACTGTCATCATGTCAGTCTCCCTACTGTGCCATAAAATCACATTCACCTCACTTATGCTCTCTAAAATGGTTAAAAACCCTCTTTGCCTAAGTTAATTGAATCATCGCGTCTGTTTGTTTAATAACCGCGCTGACAGGCAGAGGATAATGTAACTGTTGCGCTGCCAGCGCGGAAGCACACGTGTTTTCCGCGCTGGTCCAATTTCACGGACAGCGCGCCCTCCGTTTGTATCATTGTGCGCTGACCAGACCTCTTCTATAATTGATTTGCGATGCCAGTGCGCCAGCCCAGTTTTGCACCCGCGCTGATCCTGTTTAGGCGAGTTTGCTCTAACAGCCAACCTTCCAGATGACCCCAGACTTGGCTGTTAGCATTGTTGAAGTCGCCATCCTTTCTCTGTCATGTCTGTTCGACTGATCATCCACTTATCTTGGGGGAGAGCTCATCCTTTACCTATTCATGGAGACTCCTTCTCCTTTATAAGCCTCCTCCATTGCCCATGAGCAGCTAGTTTTGGAACATATAGACTTTGATTGAGGAATTCTTAGTGCATTAGTGCTGCTCTTTGTAGGCATTTTGGTGTGTTGTGTGAGGATTGCTTTGAGCTTGAGGAAGGTCATGAGCTTGTTGCCTTGTATGTGAGAGAGAGACCTCTTTGACTTGGGAGATTTGCTTCAAAGGTGAATGCTTGGAAGACATGCTGGCTGGACCCTCTAGAGAAGGACTCAGCGTCAGGACTTCGGTTGTAACTTACTCTATTTTCTGATTAATAAAGATAGATGACTACTCTTATGGTTCCATTTCCATTTGTCCTATGAATGATTAATGTAAATTGTATCCTTCCTGACTAATACATAGTTGTTTTTAGTAGATTTTACGCTTGTGTTTGTTCTCTCTTTGCTTGTGCAGGTGTCCGTCCGCGAGGATAGTGGAGGGCTGTGATCGGCTGGAGCGAAGGAGCGAGAAGATCATATCTTCGACAAACGTAGCGTTGGAATCCAAGTAGGTTTCTTTTACCCACTTGTTAATTACAACTAGGAACCTGCAGTGTAGCATTGTTTGATTATTGCTAGACCCCTTTTGGGCTAGTAGGGATCGCCTCTATCCGTAGAGGGGATTTACCTCTCCAACAATTTGGCGACTCCGCTGGGGAGCTTGCTTGTCTCTTTGTAGTTCACCCTTGTTTTTTATTTGATTATTGCCTCTTTGTCAAATTTTGGGGATTGATTTGTTGTTGATTTGTTTCCTGGTTCATCCTGGGAACTTCTTTAATTGTCTTGAAAGCCTGTTGCCTTGGTTTGGGGGTTTTTGGTTCGATTTTATTTGTTTTTTAGCCTCAGCGCGTTTTATTTCAGAACAACGGCGCTGACATCGCACAGTGTCTTCTTTGTCGTTCCTGTCATCGCGTTTATACATTTAACAGTCGCGTTGACCCTGGTTTCGGGCCAACGCCCTTTATCCGTGTCCTTCTGCGCTGACAGCGCAAAGTTGCTAAAGACCTTTTTCTGTCATCGCTTTGTTGCTGAGGGGTCACCCGCGTTGATCCTGTAAAACTCTTTTTTGTCCAAATTGACCTCCTAAACTTCTTGGTTTGGCTGTCCCCTGCTTTTTCCACTTGGTTTTTGACTTGTTTATTTTGTTTAAGCTATAACTCGCTTGCTTGCGAGGCTTCGCTCCGCGAGGGTTCGTTTATTGCTTGTTTTCAGTTTTTGCAAAGCCTTCCTTTTTGCTTTTATTGCTTGGTTTGCATTTTGTCTTGACTTTTGTGATTACTGAAGTGTGTCGGATCGTCGTTTGCCTGGTTGTGGACTCTCATCCTTCGGGTGTTTGCTTTTCTCCATTGATTTCACACTCAAACCCTAGGGCATCTAGTGGTCGTGCGTGTCTAGCCTCCCGTTTGGGATCTTGTGTTCTTGGTTGACCAGCCAACTTCGTTTTTGTTTTCACGTTTGTTTGGTGATTGTTGAAAGTGATTGATTGTGTTCCAAGCGATTTGCTTTCCTCCTTTGAATTCTTTGGTGTCTTTTTGAGCTTAGATCACATAGCTCATAAGCCTTCGTTTTCCTTCGATTTTGGAAACTGATTTTTAGTGACTTGGGAATTGTCTTGTGTGTGCATTGAGTGATTTAGTTTTTCACTTAGTGTTGCGATCTCTCTAATTCATTTTAAAAGGACTTTTATGTCATTGAAAAGTAAAGCAAACTAGTGTCTTTTGCATCCATAGTTGGAAGGAAAAGAACATTTCGTTATTTTGTGCTTTCAAAAGAAAAGCGTCATTTCCTTGCTGCTAGTTGCATTAGGTTGCGTGATTTCTTGGATTCATTTTGTTTGTTTGAAAGATCCTTAACCTTCTTATAGCTAGAATTCATCGAACAAAATGATGATCTTTGGCATATAGTTGCATTTAGGTGTTTTTGAGAGATCATAATATGGTAGGACCTGAAAACAAAACTTAATCCAAGATCAACCGTTAAAATAAACCAAATTTATCTAAAAACACATTGGAACTTAACGCAAATATCTAGAGATCTAGGCTAGAGACGTGTTCCGGTGTCTTTAAACCTGGTAGCTTACCGTTGAGTGGTTGGGTGATTCCTCCACAGTGAAACGATAAGTGCTAGTACGGGTTGGGCTCCCACGTACCGTCACGTATATATGGGGAGACTCCATTAGGCTTGCACTTTATCCATAGGAAGCCGAGTCTGCCGCCTTGTAAACCGTAACGCACCGAACACAGCATTCGGGAAGATTGACTGCAGTACGGGAAGTCCTTGGTTCTCATATGATTGCCAAGGTGTATAAGCAATTTTACGGGTTGCTTGGTAAACCTTTTGCCTAGAACTTCCAGAGTAGTCGCTTTTGATCCTTTTCAGACTCTCTAAAAGAAAAGGTGTAAGTGAGCGTCTTGTCACTTCGTGCTCATTAAATATTCGAAGTAGATAGAGTCATCTTTTCGTCCTTTTCTCGACTCTCGAAACATGAAAAGGTCAAGTTTGGTTCTTGCGTCTTAAAATTCATTTGGCCACGATAATATTACCCGGTTAGATCTTGTGTGCGTTTAGTTTGAGTAGGTTTTATCGTTAGCTTCTTTAGGGTCTTTGTTGGGACATCCTGGCGGATCCATCGACTCCGTCCTCGATCCCAAGTGAAGAAGGGTCCCCATCTTCTGTTGCCCCTGAAACTCCGGTCTATGACGCTTTTCCCATTGTTCCAAGCGTACAACCGTTGAATTCTCGAGCTCCAGGAGACGATTTCTACGAGTTCTTTTACAACCTTGTTTGGGAACCCTCTGACGAGTCTCATCCTGCCACTCCTGTCGGTGCTCCATTTTCGATGGCTTCATCTGATATGGGCGACGCTTCTCCAGTGTCTAGTGGCCCGACCGTTATGTCGAGTATAGATACTCCCATTCCGGCAACATCCCCTGTTATCTCCACGCCTTACACCGTCACGTCTTCTGGGCAAACGGTGCCAAGGCGTTACAGGTCATTGCGGGATGCTATGAATTCGGCAGTTCCCTCTTCCGTTTGGGGTCACAACGTTGTCCCTACCACAGGACCGTTTGTTTCCCAAGCCCCTCATTCTGCCGTCACGGCAGTCCCCACCAACCAGACCGTTTGTGTCGCAGCGTCAACTCCAGTTGTGAGTACGGTCACAGCTTCATCCGCTGTCATTTCTACCGCGGGCCCGTCTCGAGGTCCAATGCAGAATGGTGAACCGTCTCCTTCTTCTAGGGTTGTGCACCTGGCAAGTGATGCTGCTCCTGCTTTTGAGCATATGACAGAGGAGGAGGCATTTTATGAATACTTGCGTAATGTCCAGAACCTGGATGGTCAAGGTCCGTACTATGATGCTGAGAATCATTATTTGTACACCTCCTTGCCTCAAATTCCTTATGATGAAATTTCTGTTCCATTGAACGTGGATTGGGGCACCATCGGATATGGTGGCGGCGTGTACTATCCAGGATAAGGACAGCAAGGACCACCTTACCAAGGTCAGCAACCTTACGTGCAGCCTGATTACGGGTAGCAGTTTACAGGTCAGAACTACCCTGGTCAGCAAGGAGACCCACAAGGACAACCTCATCAAGGACAACCTTTGGTCTCTAGTGGTCCGGCGTTTACTTATTTTGGGCAACCTTCAGGAAATCCGGGACGACCCAATGCCCAACAAGGTCAACCAGGTACCCAACAAGGCTACCCTTCGGGGCAACCCTACGGAAACCAGGGACAACCTCATGGGCAACAAGGCCAACCCGTAAACCAGCAAGGAAACCCTTCTGGGCAAGGAGGCCCGCCTTACGTGTAGCAAGGCCAACCTACCACCCAGCAACCCTCTGGTCACCAGGGACAAACCTCGGTTGCGCAAGGGCCACCCCTCACCCAGCAAGCTAGACCTTCTGGGCAAGTAAGGCCGCCCCCAATCCAACCAGTACGACCCTCTGGCCAGACGGCTCTAAATGCAGGCGGGTATCAATCCCGACCTCCTCTTTCAGGTGGGTTCCAATCCCAGCATCCATATCAAGGTGGGTACCA
>APFE031409496.1:101548-148818 GCA_000404065.3 Pinus taeda | reverse complement strand
ATCTGTTACACAGTAAAATGTCACTGCCATCATGTCAGTCTCCCTACTGTGCCATAAAATCACATTCACCTCACTTATGCTCTCTAAAATGGTTAAAAACCCTCTTTGCCTAAGTTAATTGAATCATCGCGTCTGTTTGTTTAATAACCGCGCTGACAGGCGGAGGATAATGTAACTGCTACGCTGCCAGCGCGGAAGCACACGTGTTTTCCGCGCTGGTCCAATTTCACAGACAGCGCGCCCTCCGTTTGTATCATTGTGCACTGACCAGACCTCTTCTATAATTGATTTGCGATGCCAGCGCGCCAGCCCAGTTTTGCACCCGCGCTGATCCTGTTTAGGCGAGTTTGTTCTAACAGGCAACCTTCCAGATGACCCCAGACTTGGCTGTTAGCATTGTTGAAGTCACCATCCTTTCTCTGGCATGTCTATTCGACTGATCATCCACTTATCTTGGGGGAGATCTCATCCTTTACCTATTCATGGAGACTCCTTCTCCTTTATAAGCCTCCTCCATTGCCCATGAGCAGCTAGTTTGGAACATATAGACTTTGATTGAGGAATTCTTAGTGCATTAGTGCTGCTCTTTGTAGGCATTTTGGTGTGTTGTGTGAGGATTGCTTTGAGCTTGAGGAAGGTCATGAGCTTGTTGCCTTGTATGTGAGAGAGAGACCTCTTTGACTTGGGAGATTTACTTCAAAGGTGAATGCTTGGAAGACATGCTGGCTGGACCCTCTAGAGAAGGACTCAGCGTCAGGACTTCGGTTGTACCTTACTCTATTTTCTGATTAATAAAGATAGATGACTACTCTAATGGTTCCATTTCCATTTGTCCTATGAATGATTAATGTAAATTGTATCCTTCCTGACTGATACATAGTTGTTTTTAGTATATTTTACGCTTGTGTTTGTTCTCTCTTTGCTTTTGCAGGTGTTCGTCCGCGAGGATAGTGGAGGACTGTGATCGGCTGAAGCGAAGGAGCGAGAGGATCATCTCTTCAACAAACATAGCGTTGGAATCCAAGTAGGTTTCTTCTACCCACTTGTATTACAACTAGGAACCTACAGTGTAGCATTGTTTGATTGTTGCTAGACCCCCTTTGGGCTAGTAGGGATCGCCTCTATCCGTAGAGGGGATTTACCTCTCCAACAAGGGGATTGACTATGATGAGACTTTTGCTCCTATCGCAAGGTATTCATCTATCAGATCTATGTTGGCACTATCAGCACAGATGGGTTGGAAGATCCATCAAATGGATGTGAAGACTGCATTCCTCAATGGCTAGATTGAGGAAGAGGTGTACATAGAGAAACCAGAATGTTTTGAGACCTTCGATCGTGAGTTGTATGTGTGCCGAATCAAGAGAGCATTGTACAGGCTAAAGCAAGCACCTCATGCTTGGTACACCAAGATATACAGCTACTTCATTGGGTTGGGCTTCATAAAGAGTGAAGTAGATGCGAACCTCTACCTCATCGTGGTGAAAGTAAGTTGTTGATCATTATACTTTATGTTGATGATCTCATATTGACTGGTGATGATCAGTTGATCGTGTCTTGCAAGGAGGACCTTGCAAGAGAATTCGAGATGAAAGACATGGGTCTCACGCATTACTTCCTTGGCATGGAAGTGTGGCAGAAGGATGGGAAGTTGTTTGTGTCTCAGGGCAAGTATGCTAGCGAGATACTCAGGAGATCCCACAAGGAGAAGTGCAAGCCCATGCAGACTCCTCTAGCAGGTAATTGGAGGAAAGAGGTTGCTACTTCAAGAGAAGTGATAGAGGCTACTGTGTACATGCAACTTGTGGGTTCATTGATGTACTTAATGAACACATGACTAGATTTGTGCTATGCGGTGAACCAGTTGAGTCAAGCGATGGTTTAGCTTACCAAGATGTTTTGGAAGGCGGAAAAGCATGTATTGGGATACCTCAGAGGCACATCTCAGTATGGATTGTGGTACAAACAGGTAGAGGGAGTGAAGCTACAGGGCTTCACTGATGCAGATTGGGCAGGAAATCCATCGGATTGGAAGAGCACATTAGGAGGGATTTTCAACCTTGGGTCAGCAACAATTTCTTGGTACAGCAGGAAACATAGGTCGGTCGCCCTTAGCTCGGTAGAGGCATAATACATGGCTGCAAGTCAGGCAGCATGTGAGGCCATCTGGATGCGGAAAATCCTAGTTGGTTTGTTTAATTAGAGGATGGATCCAACTGTGATTATTGTGATAATCAGAGTTGTATCAAACTCTATGAGAATCTAGTATTTCATGATAAGTCCAAGCACATTGACATCCGGTATCATCATCTCAGAGACTGTGTAGCGAGGAGGATCATGTTGCTGCAGTATATTTTGACAGAGGAGCAAGACACTGACATTTTGACAAAAGGCATTGTTAAAGTGTAAATTCGAGTTCCACAGAGATAGGAGCGGGGTGGCAGATAATCCCTTTCTTATTGAGAGGGAGTGTTGAAATATGTCAACAAGAATATTCCAATTTAATTTGTCCTTGAATTAAATTGTGAATTAAAATCGAATTTAGTCTTAACAGCTACTTGAAAATAATTAATTAATTTATTTTAAATTAATTAGTTGGAGAAATTCAAGTTAGAAGTTTTTTCTGAAGTCATGAAAGAGTTATCCCTTAAATTAAGGAGATAAGATTGAGTTATATTTGAGTTGTAATTAGTTAACTCAGTTTACTGAGTTAAGTCCAGTTAAATTAGTTCCAAACTATTTGAGGAACTAATAGTGAGTTAACAGTCAGTTGATGCCTTAATGCACTCAACTAGTGCTACTCCAATTATTCCCTCATCAGAAACTCATGCATGTATATTCTAAGAAAGACCCAGTTGAGATTAATGTTCAAGGATAGTGTACTATCAATTGCATGTGTTTTCTCGTGGAGAAAACTCATGCATGCAGTCAAGGATTCATCCTTGAGGATTGCACAGTTTTGAAGCCTTGTTTTTCCACTTGGTAATAGGAAAATCATCCACAAGGAACAACACAAGGAAATAGGAGCTTGGAGGGCAGAGAGGAAGGCTAGAGAGAAGCCAAGATTGCCTGTGAGCATTTGTGAGGATTGTATTGAGTGCTGACTGGCTGTGAGAGCTAAGGCTTTGTATAATTCCTATGTATTTCCACCATGTATGATAATACAATAGTGTGAGGTTTTTATCTAAGACTTTCCCCAAAGTATTTTCATGCGTATTGTGCCATTGATTCTTCTTCTTCTGGTTATATTGTTTAGCTCGATCTTTAAGCTTCCGCAAATTGATAGTAGAAGTAGGTTATAGTATTTTGCTTTGATTTATATTGCATTATTGGGTTAACCTATCACAGATTTACTAACCCTTTCATCATAAAGTTATGAGTGGCACCTGTGTCCACCAAAGCTTGGATGGTTCTCCCATGAATCTCCAATTCAAGAAACCCCAAATTGTGCAGGCAACATTTCTTTTGTTTAATAACCCATGCCTGCATACATCTCTGGTCTCTGCTGCATTCTGTTGTATTGGCTCTAATACCATCTATCATGTCCCCAGTCAATTCCACTGTTCGAGGCGCCATGCGGCACCGACTAGACTTTCATACTTAGTTTTTTTCTCATCTTCCGAACTACACCTTCCATTATTATCATGTATGCTTTTCTTCATTATTTAGTTATGTGTGGAATAAACATAACAACAATACAACAATGCCAAACCGAGACCAAACTTAACGATATATCAAATTTATATTTTCATTATAATTTTTTGTAATTTTACATGTATTTTACAAGGGGAGGTTGCCCCTGAACGGACCCAACCTTCTACCCAAATTCTGCATGAACTGTCAAATTCCTGCATACTATCGTGACCGTCAACACCTATCGTGCACATGTTGCACATTGTCGTGTCCCTCTGCCCGCTGCCGTGATAAACCTGCACAGTCGTGACTTCACCCAAACTGTTGTTGCACAACCGTGACCTGTTGCCTGTTGCGTAGGTGCATCCCCTGACTTCCCTGCGCCTTCATTTAGACCCGAACTACCCATTGCCCATTGCTCCTTCTCAACCCTTCACACTACGAAATGTGTCGAGTTGTTGTGTGCTCTATGGTTGTGTCCCCACTCCAACATGCGACCTCTATACTTAGATGCCCTCCCACCGTGTTGTTTGTTCAATGGACGCGTTGGTTGGGGCGTCGGCCCAACAAGCCGACTTGCCACCAACACACGCCACGCCCCTCTGTTATGTTTCATGTGTAGGCCTCATTGTGTCTTGCCCACTGTCGAGTGCGTTGACGCACTCCTGCTCGTGTGTCATTACAACTTGCCCACATCGCGCCTTGTCGTGTCGTTTGTTTTTTCGCCACTCGCCTTGCCTGTGTCGTGTAGCTCTCTCTTGGTTGACCTGTGCTAGGTGTGCATCCCCGTCGCACGTTTTCCCCATCACGTTTAATCAAAACCAAGTCACTAATAACTGAACTCACCGAGCATGCTCTCCATCTACACAACTTTAACTGAACCCGAGGTAGGCGGGCGCTTGGTACGTCCGCTACTATGTCCACACGCCCATCGTACATCACGGGTGCGCTCGTACCTGTGACTCGCCTAAGTGTCATGTGCACCCGACTCACCCAAGGGTGATGATGTCAACTCGGGTCCTAACATTCTCGGCGCTTGTTGAATCCTGAGTTAGAATAGATTTAGGCTTGTTCCCCCCTTTTAAAAAGACATTATTCCATATGAATACCATAAGTCAATAAGTTTTTTTTATTTTAACTTATGCTTATTTTTATTTACATAACATAATGAAACATGACAACACATAACATTACAACATCAAGGCTAAACTGAAAACTACCTATCCTTACAATAATTTCATAATTTAAACCTATGATTTCAACCAATCTCCATCAAATTTCAAACCCAATTTTTTCTTTTCCAACCCACATCAAATACAATCAACAACATACACTATAGTCCACCATTATAGTGTAACGTCAAAACAGAACCTTTATAATTTAAACTTATAATTTCAACCAATCTCTATCCAATTTCAAACAAAAAAAAATATTTTCCAAACACACATCAAATACAATCAACAGCCTACACTACAGTCCACCCATTATGGTGTAACGTCAAAACACACATAACGTTTACCAATTTGATTGTAAAGCCCAGGGTCACATCGATTTGAATTTCCAACCCTGCTGCCTCTCTGACAATACGTACCTTCGCTTCACAACCACTCCATTCCACGAGATAAAAGGGTTATGTGCGGCAGGTGACAATCTTGCCATGTGCCCAACTTCCCTTGGTGACTCTGAGGGCAGGTGATGACAAAACCCAAGTCTCCTCTTGACGAGACAGCAAGCGAATCAGCAATCACTGAACCTGATTCTCCTTTGCTATCTGCATTGACCCCTCATACAATGTAAAATGGTCTATTTTCCGGTACTAATTTCCTGAGAGTTGTTTGCCCAGATCGGGATCCGGGCTTCGAGATTTTTCAAGCCCCCTAACACATGGCGGTTCTGCACTGGTCTAAAGGCACCTGCAAAGATATTGAGATATTATCGGGCTATAATTGTAGATGCCAATGGTGGTTTTCGATTTTTTGCATTATTCCACAGAATTGACAAAACGGGCTTTTCCTGCGACGGTTTTTTACTCGGTCCAAACTTTTTACATTGCTAATCCGGTGAAAATCTCGTGCAGCAATGATGGGTAATTTCTGTTCTTTAGCCTTGAGACTGACATCGGAAAAGCTATAAGATGGTATTTTATTTGGATGGGGATGGAGATAAGAAGGAGCAGGAACAGTACCCAAATTATTAGATTTTAAATTATGAAGTGAATTGAAGGTGCCCACGAAGGGACAGGCGTCGGTGTCTTTCAGATGATCGTATTGATCGATGATGCGGGGAATGTGCCACAGTAATCTCACCTCCGTTGAATTTTATCTGCTCAATCATAATCATTTCTTGATATTTGTTTCCCTTCCTTCGGCTACTTGGATTTTGGGAACTGTAAAGCAAACCTCTGAGATTCACCCTTTTGGCGATTCTTCCCAATTTCATAGGGCGCATTTTGTTCCCTCTTCTGGATTTAAAGGCTTACTATTTTTTATGGATTCGACTGTGAGCTCACGAGTCTGAATTTTGATGTGTCTGAATTGTTTAGTGTCATCTTCCATGTTTTCTAAACGAAATTTCATCTGTGGTAGGATGATATTCCTTTTTCGGTTGTTTTGTTTGTAACTTTGTGAATATCTGTTGGTTTTTAAAGCAGGGGGATTGAGAGACATGCCAGTTTGTTCACTGGATTGCTGAAGGGGTTCATTGGATTGTTGAAGGGATTAGGAGGACAAAGGGTAAGGCCCACTTTCCTTGGTAAATGCTTTGTTTGGTCAATTGCAGTGTACCCTTCTGTATTTGGATGGGTTTAGTTTGTTTCTGTATTTCGATTTTCTCTGGTAGTGGTGGACTTCATTGATTGAGAGTGTCAGGTTGTTTCGGCATGTGGGAATTAATGATATGGGATGCATCTGCAAATTGTACTCGGGAATTGATTCTGTGCAGCTTCTCTCTGTGTTTGTTTGTGTTTATTCTGATTTTGGATAGCAAAATACTGGCTATATTGATGGCTAGTATAGGTTTAAGGCTGATAAATTGTTGAAAAGGAAAAGGCGAAAAGCAATTTTGTAAAAGGAATCGTTCTGATTTCACCACGAAAAGAAACTGTTTCACTGTCATTTTATTACAAGGCACACAATTGTTGGATTGTATCTGTAAATTTGTAATTTTTCGTTTTCTTGTAATTTTATGAAGTTTGTTAATCTAAAGCACATAGCCGAACGTATCTTGCCCAAAATGAGAAACAGGAAACGGCATATCCTAGGTTTGTATATATATATACACATATAGACTTGGTCCATGAGCAAACTAGGTATATAACCACAACCCATTTTCTTTTCCTCTCATACAATACATTACATTGTAGTGTTGAAGCTTGAAGCTGTTTGGAGTTTAATTTGCTTTTGTGCTTCAAGTGCTGCCATTCAGTGCCAGTTCTCACAGGGTACACTGTACAAGTAACTTTCATATATATATATACACTTACCTATAGTGTACCCTTTACGTGTACAGTGTACCCTGTGAAAACTGGTACTAAATGGCAGCGCTTGAAGAACAATAGCAAACCAGTGAAGAAAAATAGAAAACTAGAGATTCCAAACAGCTTCAACAACTTCATAGCCAAGCTTCAACGCTTAAGCTTCAACACGCTTAAACGCTTAAGCTTCAACACTACGAAAGAAAATGAGTTTGGGTTTTATAAAGAGTTTGCTCATTGACTAAGCCTAGGTTTAGAGTTTTGGTCTCAGTTTTCCATATATATAGAGAGAGCGCATTAATCAAATCTGTTTCAATGAGTTTTGGGTATATCAAGATTTTGCTTGTGGACAAAATTTAATTTTAGGGTTTTGGTCTCCATTTAACATTATATATTATTTATAAAGAGAGAAATATACATTTTTTAAGTCAATAATGAAAAGTATTTCTTTAAGAAACTCTTCATTGTTAAAAACTAACTCCAATCGATTTGCAAAGTAGTTCTACTCGTGTTCAAGAAATGTGTTGCTCACCCAGAAACGAGAAAACTGTGGAAAAAAACAAGGGTTTTAACAAGTTATTTTGCAAATAATATGTTTTACCTGTTAAAGGTCACGTTTTAGTAGCGTAGGCCGAAACAATTCTTTTACCTTCAATCTCTGATCTTCATTTGTTTACATGGATCAAACATTTATTTATTTTTGTCTGGAATTTTTGCCCTAAAAAATGGGAACAGTTCAGGACTGCATAACCAAAGGCATCTACCTCAACAAATGGCCTTTTCCCCAATATCTAATTCTGCTAATTACATCAATGCTTTTCTCAGAGTCATAGACTGTTAATTTGCACGAGTTAGAGTGGATCGCCAAGGGTGCATTTTCAATATCTGTCTGGCTAGGCTCTCATAATTAAAAGAATTAAAATCATGTCATGTCTACATTGGGAATCCAAAATGCTAATATGGTCTCATAAAACTTATTGATCTGAGTGGATGCTTTTGATGAAAATAATATAGAACCTCACTGCATGTATCTATGCTAATCAAAAGAACCAAGTTTATTACCAAAAGACTCCTTCCAGAAGCCTCAGTTAGCACTATCAAACAGTAACATTCGTCACGATGTTGCATACTATGATCCTACTGTATTTTTTCTTCCGAAATTTTTGATGCAAGTTCCTAATCACATTATGCAGGTTCAAATTTGTTGCTGATATACAACCGATAAGTTCATTATGCAGTTTTAGATTTGTTCCTGTTGCATCTAAAGATGGAGGAGGATGCGTATTATGCTCCTGTGTATGGAAATCAAATCAATGGTATGGTCATGCAAAACTTCCAGAAAAGCTTTGGCCAGGTGCAGAATATTTTAGAACATAATCGGTTGCTCATCAATGAGATAAATCAAAATCACGAATCTAAGATCCCAGATAATCTAAGTCGAAATTTTGGCTTAATTCGAGAGCTCAACAACAACATCACAAGAGTGGTGGACCACTATGCTGATCTAACCACCTCATTCACAAAGGCATTAGAAACATCTTCAGATGAAGATTCAGCTGGCACATTCAAATCTGATGGAAGTCCTGTTCTTGTTTCTGGACAGAAGAGGTCTCGACCTTAGCCCTGATGTTTTATGAGTCTGTAAATTTTACTATTTTTTTCTTAATGTATTAGAATGCTTATGTGCCATAATTCACAGGTTAAGAGTCATATGAGTTGCCCTATATTCTATTGTGTAGAGATGTTATAAGCCAATCTCTATTTGAAATGCAAGAGTGCTTGTACTGGTAGGACTTTGACATAGAGTTTGGAGGGGATATTTTGCTCTGCGATGTGATGTATCTCAAAACTATGCTTGGATTTTATTTTTCCAAGATTTGGAAAGTTTAATTTATTACTGGGTTTATAGTTAACTAAGATTCCTGGACACTCTATGATAGGCGAAAACGTTCAAACACCTGAGATTGGAAGTTGAAGCTTTAGTTTTTTCTAAAAGAGGGTTGAATGAGATTGTTAAGATTGTCTCAACATTTTCTGTTGTTCTGAACTTGAACATATGTTAAACGTATTTTACAAGTCTATACGCAGACATAAGGTTTCTGATGAATAGAGACATATATTGTTAGAGGAATAGTAATGATAAAAAATCTGAGCGCTGATTTGAGTTTCAGAGTTTCCTGTGAAAACCCACTTCGTTGTGTTTCAGTTATTACGTTAGCGTATGTGTGTAAGTTGGTGTTAACAACTTTCTTTTTTTAGTCATTCGGTTCAGTTAACATCTGAATCTGAAATTGAGTTGATCGCTCTTTCTTTAAAAAATATAAACATGGGATTTATGTTACATTGTCATAGACTATGAAATCTGGCTATCCATACCCAGACACAATCGCAAATGGGATTTATGTTATATTGACATAGAGTATGAAATATGTCTATCCATGCTCATACAAAATTGCAACTGTTATTCAGCATGGTGTGATAAACTCATAAAAAAATTGGAGAGTTAACCATTCAACCTTACATACAAGTTACAAAATTATGGTATAGTCAACATAACCCCCTAGGGTAGGGTGGGGTGCAGTGCACCCCCAAGTTTCCTAGGCCCTCGAGATGGAGATGTCTCAGGAAACATTTCTCCTTTTTTCGGGGAAACATGGGAAATGCAAGGGGAAACATTGAGGAGTGTTTCATATTGAATTTCCACAACCTTGGGTCTAGGTTAGAGTCTTAAAATCAGTGATGGTACTGTTATCACCCCAATAAACTCTCATAGGTTGTATATCAGAGATGCTCGAGAACATTACAAACTCAACAAAAATGTTGGAAATATGGTGAATGAATGAAAGAAATGCTGCATATTCAAGCCAGATAACCACCTCTACTATGCTTAACCTCAGACTACAAGGCTTTAGACCACTAATTACTCACAGTTTGAGAAATAGGTGAAGATGGAGAATTCTGACCACACCAACAAATGCACAAGACCATGTGATGGCCGGCTGCAACTAGTAAAGAGGTCTGTAAATCTATTATCTAATGTACAGACAGGATGACAGCTTCTAGCATTAAAACAACAGAAATCTGCATAGACCTTCAATAATACTAACTAGATTCTAACACAGAGGTGGGATGACAGCCCCTCTAATGCTAAACATCAAGAGCAAATGAAAAATGCACAATAGGCACAACCTAGAACAAAGAAGAAGAAGTGGAAAGTGAGCAATTAACAACAAAAGAAGCTTGCATTAGGTGAAAATGAAGACCAGACACTGCAGGTATCGCAGTAGTTATAGTCTCCAGAAGTTGAAGCTTACAACAAAATAACATTCATCAACCTACTACATTCTGTCTTTTGGATATATATAGAAGTTGATTACAAAAATATCTACTATCCTATGCGTGGAAGGGTCATAATGGACCACCAACCACATTAACTATTTGATAAACATCTCTGCTACAATTTGCTGCTTGAATAAATATATTTGACATTTTTGGTACTTGGTCGTCCTTCCTGAACAGGTGAAGTGTCTTAGAAGATGAGATCTCATAACTGCTAGTTGTGTTTAATTGCTCGAGGATCGTCCTTTTCTTCTCGACCACTCTATCTCTTGAATGCAGCTGCTGAAAATTAATTATGCCGGGTACAGGTAGCTGGTCGCCTTCATTCTTTGGCAGCAGAGAACAATGGAAGTTGGTGAAGATTTCATGACGAGCAAATGAGCGGGACCGGGATTAAACAAAAGCCATTAGATTGAGTAATTGAACGGTGGAGATTGGTTTACGAAGGCTATCGGGAAGTATGTGAATGGAGCAATGTGGGCCGTCGGATCATAATCGTACAAATCCGACGGCTACTGCGAGGTCAAACAACTAGGGAGATAATGGGCGGGAGAACGTACATGCGGGAGGTGAGCGGTTTCCCCACACCGCTCACAAGAGGCAGGCGGTATTCGTACGCAGGCGTACGATGCAATAAAAGGGTGACACATGGCGGACGCAACAGGCAGGAAACCGCTTTCCTCGCTGACTAATGAACATGCAGGTTACGAGAGCGGGAGCTGCGAATACCGTTGGATTGGGAGATGGACAATCGTACGGTGGGAATTGCATGAGGCTTAGCGCACGTGTCTATTGATTGATGTGACGGGGAAAACGACTTGCGAAAGGCACTCGGCGGGCTACTAAGGTTATATGACATTTAGACCTAGCACCCGAGGCATGGGCAATATGATTTATAAAGAAATTCAGAGGAAAACATGAGTAAAAGGGGCTATGGGAGTGTAAAAAAAAAATGGCAGAGGAGGAGGGAATGGACTGCTGTGGACTCCTTGAAAGCATCACCAGCACGACCCAACCTCTTCTTTGATCATCAAATATTAAAGCATGTAGCAGCGCTAACATTGGCTCCTTCTGGGGATGAGATCCTCCCTTTGAGGTCTCAAGAACCTGCAGATCAATGTTTTCATGATAAAAATAAATTAACAAAATTCCTAGTGTTCCATTAGGCATGGAGTCTGACTGAACCTACACTAAACTGCTAAAACAAAATATTTACAATTTTTAAGGCCAAAGACCTTAAATCACATAAATTTTCAGAAAACGCCCATTAACTGGGCCATCCATCAAAAACTGGTTCCCCTCCCATACTTTGCAATGTGAAGGTGTTATTCCCTTGAATTTGAGAAATGATGAAAGGCCCTATCCAAAAAGCATCAAATTTCCCATGATTGCCCTTCTTTTCTTTCAATGCATCCCATTTCAGAACCAAGTCTCCAACCTGAAAATTGTCTGCTTTTGTTTTCCTGTCAAAAGCTTCCTTGATCTTTTTATGATGTGCTGCAGCCTTTTCAATCAGCTGTTCTCTGATTTGATGCACCTCTGCTAAATCTGTGATTCTTTTTGCCATGTCTTCTTCCTCATTCTGCTCTGATTGAAGGAGCTTTGCCATAGTGAGAGTAAGCTGAATTGGAAATACTGCCTCTGTGCCATACACCAGCTTAAATGGAGAATTCCCTGTGGATTTCTTGATGGTCACTCTGTCAGCCCAGAGTGCATATTTGAGCTTGGAATCCCAATTCTTCTTGTTATCATCCAACAGCTTCTTAATTATCCTTATTAAACTTTTGTTAGATGATTCTACTAGACCATTTCCTCGAGGATAGTATGAGGTGGAATGAACAAGTTTAATACCCATTGAATCACACATATCCACCAACTCTTTGGCTCTGAAGGCTGCTGCATTATCTGTGACTAATTTGTGTGGACAACCAAATCTGGTAAAAATATTTTCAATTAAAAACATCATGACCACATTATGATCAGCCTTTTTGGTAGGGATTGCTTCAATCCATTTAGTGAAATAATCAGTGGCTACTAATATCCATCTGTGGTGGCCACTGGAATGCGGATTGATTTCTCCAATGAAATCCAAGCCCCACTGCTGAAACGGTCCTTTTGCAAATATTGGTTTTAAGGGCAGGGACTTCAACTGCTGTTTTCCTTCAAATCTTTGGCACCTGTCACAAGTTTTAACAAATGAGAACACATCAGAAAATAAAGAGGGCCAATAATAACCAGCTCTCAGGATTTTGTGAGCTGTAGTCTTCCAATAATGGTGCCCTCCACACATGCTGGAATGAAACTGCTGCATAACTTCTATTGATTGTCCTTTGTCCAGACACCTCAAAAGCATTCCAGATGGATCTCTCCAATAGAGCAGATTTTTATTAATGCAATATTTAGCTGCTCTAAGCTTAATTGTTCTGGCTTGACTTGTGCTTGAGTCTAGAGAGATTTCTAGCTTCAGCAAGAATTTAATAATTTCAGAATACCAGTCACAAGAAGCTAGATTTTCGGCCATTGATTGCTTTCTGTCTAGTTCAGCTGTTATTTCTTCTTCTGTTTGACCATTTCCTGAATTCAAGCACATAAGGTTTATGTCCAAAGTTCTGCAATTTTCTTCAGCGAATAACTTGGCAAGACCTTGACCTCTGACAAGCTTCGTGGGCTTCAGTTCTATGTTAAATTCAATCATCTTTGCAATCCATTTAGCCCTTCTTCCATCAGCATCAAGTTGCGTTAAGACATCTTTTATTGCAACAAATGGCACATATGCAATTATCTTCGAATGCAAAATATAAACTCTGAAAGCCTTTAAGGATCTGATAAGGGCATATGCTTGTTTTTCAATCATATCATACCTTAGTTCAGCATCCCTCAAATTCTTACTGAAAAATGCTACTGGATGCTCTAAACCTTCTTCATCTGCCTGCAATAAAATAGCTGCAATGGTGTCTTCAGAGGCAAATGAGAATACATGGAACTCTTTGCTTTAATTGGACTTATTAATGTGGGAGCTTCCGTTATAGTCTTTTTGATGGAATCAAATGATTTTCTTGCTGCATCAGTCCATCTTACTTCTGACCCTTTCCTCAACATGGAGGTAATATGCTTCACTAGTTCTGCAAAATTTGGTATAAACCTCCTTACAAAATTAATTTTGCCCAGAAAGGATTGGATATCCTTCTTCGATCTCGAGACAGACAAAGTCTGTATGGCCTTTACCATTTATGGGTCAATTCAAACACCCACAACAGAAACAATATGTCCCAACAACTTACCCTCTTCTAAAGCAAATTTTGATTTTTTAGGATTGATTGAGATCCCAAACCTTCTGCACTTCAAAAACACTTTCTTTAAATGCTGCAAATGATCTTGATGGCTGCTGGAGTATACTGTTATATCATCAAGGTAGATAAGGACAAATTTGTCCTTCTCTCCCACAAAGGCTATATCCATAGCTCTCTGAAAGATGGCTCCAGCATTCATCAGTCCAAAAGGCATCTTGGCATACATAAAAGTGCCCCAAGGAGTGGTAAATGCAGTCTTCCCTTGATCATCTGGATGCACAACAATCTGATTAAAGCTTGAAAATCCATCTATGAAAGACATCACTTTGGCTCTTGAGACTTTCTGCAACAAGTGCTCCATTTTGAGTAGAGGATAGTTGTTTTTCTTGGAGCATTTGTTCAAGTTTCTGAAATCAACACATAGTTTGATTTCTCCACTTTTCTTCCTCACTACCACCAAATTGGCTACCCATTTAGAAAATCTGAGAGGGACTATAATCTTGATAGCCAACAATTTTTTTAATTTCTTTTTCAATCAAAGGAAGAAGCATAGGATTTATTGGTCTCAGTTTCTGTTTGAAAGGAATCGTGTCTTTCTCCAGAGGGATTTTATGCTGAATAATCTTTTTATCGTAGGTTTTCAGGTCACTATACTCCCAGGCAAACACATCAGCACATTGCTTCATTAATTTGCAGTATTCAGAACTTTGATCAGCGGACAGATGGGTGGAAAAATTTACATATCTAGGCTGACCTGGACTTCCTAAATCATACTTACAGACTGCAAATTGATCTTCTTTTTGGGTAGCCTTGTAAGGCACATCATTCTGGTCAAACAGTCTTTCTAGAGGAATTAGGTCCTTGGGAATCTGATTGTTAAAGAGTTGGACAATACTATCTTTTCCAATTTTATTTCTAAGCTGGGATTGGGGGCTTTCTTCCAAGGCTTCATTTTCTTGGTCAATTTGCATATCAGAAAATTCATCAAGGACTTGAAGAAACCTATTTATCTCATCATCATCATCAAAAACTTTCCAACGTTGGACATTATCAGGCAAGGATGGTTTGTATTTCATTTGGACTTCATACACTGGTCTAGGAGGCATTGGAGGGATAAATAGACTATCAGAAACAACAAGGGAATCAACAAGCTGATTTTGGGCTCTAGGAATATATGAAATACAACAATAATCAAAAGAATCTCTGATTCTCCATACCTCATCTCTGTATGCTTTCAGCCTTGAATGCTTTGCCTGAAATGTTTTATTTACTTGCTGAATGATCAAGTCAGCATCTCCAAACACCTTTATGTTCTTGATTCCTTTGTCTTCAACTGCATTAAGGCCTAATAGTAGAGCCTCATACTCTGCTATATTGTTTTTGACTTGAAAAGACAGCTTAACGGACAGCCGTGTGCTTTTTTGATCTGGAGATATCAGCACCACCCCTGCTCCTGTAGCCTCCCTGGAACATGCTCCATCAAAGAACATCTCCCAAACCTGACTTCCTTGCTCTTCCTCGGCCTGAACTGTTGGTTTTCTGATCTGCACTGAGGCCTTCTAAGATTCTTCTATTTGGAGAATACATGCTCCAAAATTGGTGTCCACAACATAAATGGGATGATTTGTAGGATTCTTCTCATCACTGATGATATATGCCAGCTGTGCTTCTCTGTATAATCTCCTGCTTTCTCCTCCAAAGACTGGGACAGTGGCATAAGATAAATCATTCTGTAATGTCCCACCTAGTCTCTTAATCCATCCTCTAGACAACAACATGCCAAACTTAGGAGGGACATTTTCTACCACAATATCCATCACCATGCTCTTCATGGGCAGCTGAGTTAGTGTAAAAGCTAGGTCTTTGATCAATCCTAAGCATTTCACTTTCCTTGAATCAAAAGAGAATAGATCATGATATGGTTTAGTGATGTAAAGGCCTAAATATTCCATGACAGCTTTTGGCATTAGATTATGGCTAGCCCCTGTGTCTAGCAGACAATTATGGAGGATTTTGTCATGAATGGTCAATGAAACATAGAATGATGGAGAGTTATTATCAGCAGGTTCGGTCATTGGGCTAAACACCACTGCAGGTCTATCATCTTGCAAATTGACAGAGTTAGTGGAGGTTCGTGTGGCTTTCAGCTCAAGAGCTTCAATGATAGGCTTTCTAAACACTTCACTCTTTACAAGTTCTGACAGAGGCACATATATTTTTAATTTATGAACTTCTGCATCAAGATTGAAAGGGGAAGGGGGCTTGTCTGGACCTCTTACTTCTTGAACTGGAGCTTTTAGGATGACTGGGTCAGCTGCTGGTCTTTTCTGTCTAGTATTTTGTGACTCTGTTTGGACAACAACTCTTTGGGCAGGATTCTCCTTGACATTATCTGCATTAGACCTCAAATTATATCTTTGCTGCTCACCAGTCTGCAGAACAACTCCTCTGTCCCACCTTTGACTGTTTTGTTCTTGCAGCCAGCCTTTTTCGTATTCTGTCAATGTCAAAAAGGCAGCACTGCCTTTATCTTCCATGCAATGTATTTCATCCTAATCTTCATTCTGTTCTTCCTCCATGACTACATTCTTAAAAGGGGCTTTAACATTATGTTCTTCATTTGGTTCTTTGCCCCTCTGAATGTTTTGCAACTGCTCATTTGCTCTTCTATATGGATTTGAGTTTCTTGGAGCAAATGTGTTTTGCTGCCTTGTTTTTCCTGAGGTTTTCTCAATCTTCAGCTTAGATATCTCAGCAGCTAATGACTCTACCATCTTAGTCATTTTATCTAATTTAGGCTCTGAAGATGAGGTAGAGGAAGAAGAAGCTTCACCTCTCTGCCTTCTTCTGTCAGTATGACTTTTAAGTTTTTATGCAACCATAATATTAGATTCTACTTCTAGAGCTGCATCCTGCATATCAACTAGAGTGGCACATCTTCTTTCTCTCAATAGCAAGCAGAAATCAGAGTCAAAAGCACTGGCATAAATTAATTTGGCTGATGTAGGAGTCGGTTTTACCTCAACTGGTATTTTACTGTACATCCTATTAAATCTCTTATTGAAATCAGGCAAAGATTCTCCATTTTCTCTCTTTAGATTACCAAACTCAGTATGATAATACAACGAGTCCTTTTTATCTCCCCATTGCTTCAAAAATGTTTCATCTAATGCTTCAATATCAGCAATAGATCCATGGGTCAATTCTTTGAACCATTTCCTGGCCTCTCCATCAAGGCTCTGGACAAAAACTCTCATCCACACATCATTTTCACTTATATCTAAGTTATCAACATAACTGTAAAAAGCTTCAAGGTGTTCTTTAGCAGTTACCCCATCTGTACCAGTAAACTTCGGCATGTATTTTTGATACTCTCCTGCAGGCATGGCATTCAAAGGAATAGGCAAAACTAGGGGTCCATACCTAGCAGCAACAATTCTTTCCATCCTCGTAGGTGCTTGCTAGCCTGCCATGGGTGGGGTATGTGGAATGCTATTGGTAGATTGAAAAGTGAGAAACAATGAAATGGATGACAAAGGTAAGGGAATATGATGGACTGTATGGGATGCAATCTTTGGACTCAGATCCAAAGGGGAATTAACTATACAAGGGGCTGTATGGATCTCTGTAGGTGATTCTTCACTAGCAAAACAAGGTTGTGATTCTTCAAACTGTCTATTTTCAACTATAACCTCGTCTTGCAGAGATATATAAGATTTCTTGGGCTTACCTGATCCTGATGCTCCTTTCTGTGCTGTTTTCTTCGACTTGATAATCTTCTTAGGGTCAGGTACTGGTTCAGCTGGTGGTTTCTGAGGATTTCTTCGAGTATGTCTCACGAATTGAGCCAGAACTACAATGTGGAGTCGCCACCAAGTAAGTCCTCCAATAGAGTCGCCAGATAGATGATTACAACCAGAAATGTGCCCAGACTTTGTCTATCATCAAAATCTGGAATTGTGTCGTCTCCCAGGGAAGCTGAGCTTCAATCTCCTCTCCCCGGCAATGGCGCCAATTAATGTTATCACCCCAAGAAACTCTCCTAGGTTGTATATTAGAGATGCTTGGGAACATTACAAACTCAACAAAAATGTTGGAAATATGGTGAATGAATGAAAGAAATGCCTGCATATTCAAGCCAAATAACCACTTCTACTATGCTTAACCTCAGACATGGGTGAACACCCTTAGACTACAAGGCTTTAGACCACCAATTACTCACAGTTTGAGAAATAGGTGAAGATGGAGAATACTGACCACACCAGCAGATGTACAAGACCATGTGATGGCCGGCTGCAACCAGTAAAGAGGTTTGTAAATCTATTATCTAATGCACAGACAGGATGATAGCTCTCTGGCATTAAAACAACAGAAATCTGCATACACCTTCAATAATACTAACTAGATTCTAACACAGAGATGGGATGACAGCCCCTCTAATGCTGAACATCAAGAGCAAATGAAAAATGCACAACAGGCACAACCTAGAACAAAGAAGAACAAGTGGAAAGTGAGAAATTAACAACAAAAGAAGCTTGCATTAGCTGAAAATGAAGACCAGACGCTGCAGGTATCACAGTAGTTACAGTTTCCAGAAGTTGAAGCTTACAACAAAATAACATTCATCAACCTACTACATTCTGTCTTATGGATATATATAGAAGTTGATTACAAAAATATCTACTATCCTATGTGTAGAGGGGTCATAATGGACCACCAACCACATTAACTATTTGATAAACATCTCTGCTACAATCTGTTGCTTGAATAAATATATTTGACATTTTTGATACTTGGTCGTCCTTTCTGAACAGGGGAAGTGTCTTAGAAGATGAGATTTCATAACTGCTGGTTGTGTTTATCTGCTCGAGGATCGTCCTTTTCTTTTTGGTCACTTTGTCTTGTGAATGCAGCCACTGAAGATTAATTATGCCGGGTATAGGTAGCTGGTTGCCTTCATTCTTTGGCAGCAGAGAACAGTCGAAGTTGGTGAAGATTTCATGACGAGCAAATGAGCGGGACGGAGATTAAACAACAACCGTTAGATTGAGTAATTGAACGGTGGAGATTGGTTTACGGAGGCTATCGGGAAGTATGTAAATGGAGCAACGTGGGCCGTCGGATCATAATTCTACAAATCCGACGGCTACTGCGAGGTCAAACGGTTAGGGAGATAACGGGCTGGAGAACGTACATGCGGGAGGTGAGCGGTTTCCCCGCACCACTCACAGAAGGCAGGCGGTATTCGTACGCGGGCGTGCAATGCAATAAAAGGGTGACACATGGCGGACGCAACAGACAGGAAACTGCTTTCCCCGCTAATTAACGAACATGCAGGTTACGGGAGCGGGAGCTGCGAATACCGTTGGATTGGGAGATGGACGATCGTACGACAGGAATTGCATGAGGCTTAGGGCACGTGTCTATTGATTGATGTGACGGGGAAAACGGCTTGCGAAAGGCGCTCTGTTGGGCTACCGAGGTTATATGACATTTAGACTTAGCACCCAGGGCATGGGCAATATGATTTATAAAGAAATTCGGAGTAAAACATGGGTAAAAGGGGCTATGGGAGTGTAAAAAAAAATGGCAGAGGAGGAGGGAACGAACTGCTGTGGAATCCTTGTAAGCATCACCAGCACGGCCCAACCTGTTATTAGATCATCAAATATTAAAGCATGTAGCAGCGCTAACAGGTACCAAACCAAGAATCTCAACCATAAACTATTTTTCACATCGGAAATATAAAGTAGTAAATCACATATGCACAAATATACACATATTTTAACAAAATTGTACAATATTGTATAATCCCAATCTTCGTTATATTAAACCAAATTTGAATAATACAACAGTTTATGGTATACAAGATACAATGACAAACTTTGTTGTAGCTTCTATGTCGTATCTTGTCCTGACAGTACTTTGCTTCAGTATTGCTCACTAGTAGTGCCTTAGTCCATCAAGGCCACTACACATCAAGTCTCCAAGAGGGCTGCCACTTAACAATGTTGTATGTCACTTCTGTTGCAAGTACACGGGCTCATCAAACTGCTCTCTGGGTAGGCCCAATTCCCGAGCTCCAATTGTCAAGCTAGCAAGTACCTTTGTCAATGAAGGTGTTGCACGTCGGCACCAATCTTCACCCAACCTTTAGCTGCTCTTTGTCGCTTCAAGATAGCTCTTATAGGACTACTTTGAGCTACCAACACGCTACCCTCCAACTGACCAATGATGCCCAATACTACTCTGTTGGTTCTACTCCTAGGAAGACTCTCCACCTCCTCGGAAGATCATCCACATGGCATCGATAGGCTGCAATGTCACGATCCAATTTTGGTCAACGCTTTGACCCAACAATCCTCCACAAAAACACTGTTGTCACCATTGTTTGCACTGTTACTCCTACAATTATGGTTACGGCATGTACAACAACCCTTAACCCACTACACAGTGAGCAATCTAAGCCCTCAAGGGCTATGGTCCACCTTGGACAGGCTCGTCCTATGCTACGCTGCCCTCTTAAAGTCCTTCCCACCTTAACGCAACCCTTAAACCACCTCTAGGTGCTTGCTATGGCCTGCGGCCTAGTGCAACAGTTTGTTGTAGCTGCAACCTCCTCCAAAATGTGCCCAAACAAGCTCCCTCACAACACTGTAATGCCCCTTCTGCTCCTCAGCCTGTCTGCCCAACACCTTGGCCCTTGAAACAACCTTCACGGATCTGTTTTAACCCTAAAATAAGCCCTCAACCAAATCCGCACTCCCACACAGCTCTCAGCCTCCAATACAGACTTGTCTCACGTTGTTCCTTAACCCTTTGTTGTTGCGGCTAGGGCATCCGATTTCAGAGCTATCTCTTCGAGGAATGTCACTCACTTGGATGATCTAAAACAATTCATCTCACCCTTTATTTATACCAAACAAAGGGACTCCAACGAATTTCTTGAAGAGACATGTCTCTTGGATTAAGCCTACACAATTTGACTGTCCGTAATTAATTGTCAACTTCAAAAATTCACATCTCAAGTTCTAGAGCTCTGATTTGGGTGATTTTCGAAGCGTTGGAATCGGCACGCCAAGCTTTATCATCTCAAATTTTTTCATGCTCAAATTCATCATGGTTTTGGCCCAAATCCCAATGGGTGCAAAACACCATGCTTGGGTTCCAAGCCCAAAAGTGACCCTTGTGGCACTTTTCCCTCCAATCCCTGAACCCTAGGGCTTGGAGTACCTCCCAAGTGACACAAAAATCAACACTCCATCTTAGCGAGGGAGGTACTTCCAAGTCTAGGAAGTAACCATCATTATCGTCGGCGACACAAGCTCATCTCACATCCATCACTATAGCATACCCTGTAGAATGAGCTTGACAATCTCGGTAGTGCCTCTACCTCATCATATCTAAACCTGAAGATTCCGAACCTCCATAGGGTTGCTCCCTCTGAGGCTAGAATCCCTTTGAGCCTACACAATCTCCATTGGCTCAGTTCTACAAGCACTCATCCTCCTTGACCAAATACTACTCTTGCAAATCCCACCAATCTCGGATATGCAACATCACGATCTGATGAAGATTCTAGCTTGCCAATATCCAGTCCATCACATGAAGCCATCTCGATCAACCTGATCTCGTCCATGCCAAAGAAAACCTCGAGTTGTCCCAACCATCCATGACAAGTCAAAAAAAGTCCACGATCAGCAATCTGCCCTACAATAAACTATTGTTCACTGGGCTTACCACCAATCCACCAGAAATCCCAGACGATCTCGTTGCTAAGCCAGTCAAGAACACATATCCATGTCTTCTGCTGAACCCTCTGCTCCATGATCTAGACACCGATAACTCCCTCTGAGTTGCTTCGCTATGCACACTCTGATTCACTGTCCCTCAAAGTAGCTCAGACACGCTCTGATACCATGTTGAATTTCCACGTCCTTGGGTCTAGGTTAGAGTCTTAAAATAACTGATGCTACCAAACCAAGAATCTCAACCATAAACTACTTTTCACAACAAAAATATGAGGTATTAAATTACATATGCACAAATATACACACTTTTTAACAAATTTGTACAACATTGTACAATCCCAATCTTTGTTATATTAAACCAAATCTGAATAATACAACAGTCTATGGTATACAAGATACAATTACAAACTTCGATGCAACTTCTATGTCATATCTTGTCCTATCAGTTCTTTTCTTTTGTACATTGTACAATCCCAATCTTCATTATATTAAACCAAATTTGAATAATACAACAATCTATGGTATACAAGATACAATTACAAACTTTGATGTAGCTTCTATGTCGTATCTTGTCCTATCGGTCCTTCGCTTCTGTACTACTTACTAGTAGTGCTTTAGTCCATCAAGGCAACTACACATCGAGACACTAGTAGAGCTTCCACCTAACAATGTTGCATGTCACTTCTGCTACAAGTACATGGGCTCATCAAATTTCTCTCTGGGTAGGCCTAATTCCCTAGCTCCAACTGCTAGGCTAGCAAGTACCTTTGTCCATCAATGTATTGCACTTCAGCACCAATCTTCACCCAACCTTCAAGTACTCTTTGTTTCTTCAAGATAGCTCATCTAGGGATACTTTGGGCTATCAACACGCTGCCCTCCAACATACCAATGATGCCCAATACTAAAGTACTGGTTATGCTCCTAGGAATACTTTTCACCAACTCGAAAGATCATCCACATGGCACCAACAAGTTGCAATGTCACGATTCAATTCTGGTCAACACTTTAACCCAACAATCCTCCACAAAAACATTGTTGTCACCATTGTTTGCACTATTGCTCCTGTAATTCTAGTTAGGGCATGTACAACAACCCTTAACCCACAACACAATTAGCAATCTAAGTCCTCAAGGGTTGTAGTTCACCTTGGAGAGGCTTCTCCTATGCTATGTTGCCCTCTTAAGGTCCTGTCCACCTTAGTGCAACCCTTAAACCACCTCCAATTGGTTGTTATGGCCTGTGGTCTAGCACAACAACTTGTTGTAGCTACGACCTTCTTCAAAATGTGCCCAAACAAGCTCCCTCATAGCATTGTAACGTCCTTCTTTCTCCTCGGCCTGTCTGCCCAACACCTCGGCCCTTGAAACAACCTTCACGGGTATGTTTTGACCCTAAAACAGTCCCTCAACCAAATCCACACTCCCACACAACTCTCGACCTCCAATATAGACTTGTCCCAGGCTATTCCTTGACTGTTTCTTGCTGTGGCTAGGGCATCCGATTTTAGAGCTATCTCTTGGAGGAATGTCACTCATTTGGATGATCTAAAACACTTCATCTCACCCATTATTTATATCAAACATAGGGGCTCCAACGAATTCCTTGAAGAGACATGTCTCTTGGACCAAGCCTATATGACTTGATTGTCCATAATTATTTTTCAACTTCAAAATTTCATATCTTAAGTTCTCGAGCTTCGATTTGGGTGATTTTCGAAGTGTTGGAATCAACACGCCAAGCTCTATCCCAGCAAATTTTCTCATGCAAAACTTCATCATGATTTTGGCCCAAATCGCAATGGGTGCAAAACCCCACGCATGGGTTCCAAGCCCATAAGTGACCCTTATGACGCTTTTCCCTCCAATCCCCAAACCCTAGGGCTTGGAGTGCCTCCCAAGCTACACAAAAATCAACATTTCATAGGGACATATCTCTTAGGGAGGGAAGGAGTGTACCCACAAGTTTCCCATGCTCTCAGGATGGGGGATGTATCGAGAAACATTTCTCCATTTGTTTGGGGAAACATAGGGAAATGCAAGGGGAAACATTTTCTAGTGCTTCTAGGTGTCCCCCATGAATTTGTCTTAAAAATAATAAGAGCCTGATATTCAACCCTAGGGCCTTACTAATGCTATGCAATTAATTGTAATGTAATAAAGTTCTCTTTTATTTTTCATTTCATCCTTTTACTTAAATTTTCAGTGCTACCATTAATTGTTGCAAGATGCTTGAAAGTGTTTCCAACCTGTTGGATCTCATATGGTTTAGATCCTACTCAAAATTCAATAGACTTAATAGTGTTTAGGATTTCATGATTGAGGGAATTGCGATGTTTCCATTGGATTCTATCATATCTGAGAACACAAAACTAGCATTTAATCAAGAGCACTATACCCACTATGTATCTTGTTGGGCATGGAATCCCCCCAAGGCATGTTTGGGGCTCAAAGCCCAAGTTTTGACCGAATTTTATTGTAAAGCTCTGCAAATTGCGGGCGTGGGGCGCGGAAGTATGTTAGAGTCACAGGGTTGTCCACGCTAGTTTTGTAATGTAATGTCAGCCGCAGACCATGGGATTGTATAAATTGGGCGAGGCTCTAAGTGTAAAAGATAATGAGTAGAAGAGAAGAATAACAAGTTTAAGTGATTGAGTCACAAGTGTAAAGAGTGTCTTTGGGTCGTAGAGTAGGAGAAGGCTCTGCAGCTGAGTGCGCAGAGGCCTAGTAGTCCGCAGCTGAGTGCGCGGACCCCTGCAGCTGAGTGCGCAGGGTGGAGTTGAGTCTGTAACCGAGAAAGGAATTAATGAAGAGAAGTTTTATCATAATTCTGTGTATCTATTCTTGGGTTAATGCATGTTTGATATAATTTGCGAATATACTTTTTATTTTCTATGCGCACCTGTATGAATGGTTTATACTGTTGAGTATAGCTTAAAGCATGCAAGTAGGCTAAGATAATCAACTAACATTGGAATATCAATAAAGTCTTGGGTAATAACGCAGAAGCGCAACGTTCAACGCTTGAGTAGGGTTTCGCGAAGGCAGTATCTCAGGTTGCGAGGGACGGGAAAGTGCACGAAGAGACCTACACGTAGGGTCGAACCATGGACCACTTGAACTCATCAGACATCTTCAAGGTGCGGAAACTTGGTTCTAGCACCCTCCCATACTACTTTGGGTGAGACCTCAGTCTATGCTCTGTGGACTATTGCCAAAAGGGCTAGTAGTACCGGGATTTGTTTGGCTAAATCAAATCTGAACCTGGGTTAGACCCCAATAAGCCAAGAAATAGTTCTATTGTCGGGACCGGGATCTGCATAAAAGATGTCCGATGTGGTATCACTGGAATCCAACAAAGAAAGGAATTGAAGAGTGGTTGGACCGAAAGATTAACGAGTTTGCGGCACAGGAAAACTGGAATCCACGAAATTTTCTTTGCATCCTTTCCCTTTGAGTTGTACGAGTGGACTGCGAAGCTGGCAGATAGTCAAGGAAGTTGTAGGCTTGACAAACCTATTGTGTGGACTCCAGAGTTTGTGCACAGACTAGAAGCATTGGAAGATAAGACGCTATTGACCATTGGCTCGAATGAATTATAGGAGGGTTTATCATCGAGTTCGCGGTAGATACTTCAGTCAGCTACAGCGAGGCGGAGCGACGCTTCCTCAAATGACTGCAAGGTAAGTACGTTAAATATTTGAACACTTGGATTAAGATGCTACTGTGTGATAAACGGGTTATGCGAATAAATTGATGTTTGGGGCTATACGAAGTGAGGATCTACAGAAACGAAGGTAGCATAAAACTAGAAACTAGCCCTTTTGATTTCACCTCTGCGAGAAAGCGATGAAGAGCTTGCGAATGTTTCATCAAGAAACGTGATCAGTTTGATAAGGCAATGAATTCCACGCATACTACTCCCACCTACACCACCACCAGTTTCACCATCTTCACCCTTGTCTTCGCCCACACCACCTCCGCCACCACCACAGTTCAATATGGCGAGTGCGATAAAATCACCGGTGCTCAAAGGAGTAGGGAATGAAGATTCAGACCAATTTTGGTTCGTGGTAAACGCTGTGGGGGAAGCACAGGGAGTCACGGATGACAATATAAAGAAAGCAACGCTGTTCAGCACTTTGCAGGATTGTGCACTTACGTGGTACATTAAGCATTCCAATGACAACCCAAATGTAGGGATCGCAAATATCCAAGCTATGCTAAACAGGGAGTTTAGCAAAGCTAAATCAGAGACACAGTCGATTATTGGATTTAAGGAAATCACGATGCTTCCAAGCGAGACCCCCTAGGAGCTAGATCAGAGACTGAAGGGTATGATTCATGAAGCCAACATGACCTTGATGGATGGGCAACACCACGCATGGTTTGTAGCATCGCTAATGCTGCATCTAAGGAATGTGTTGTCACAGCAGAAGCTATCCATTCAGGCTGAGGCCTTGGAGATCACAATGAGACTGCAGAAGACCCCGATACAAGATCCTAACCTGGGAGTCCAACAGATCCACGCGTAGTTGAAAAACTTGTGTCTTGAGATGTAGAGTTTGTGACAAGACATGACAGCTCACCTAGAAGCGCACGAGGTATGGTGTGTAAAGTGCAAAGGTCAGGGACATGAAAAGGACCATTGTCCAGTCTTAGCGAACTACTTGGCTGGAGGAGGACCAATGCCATTGAGACCAGAGGCACAAGCAGGATCGAGCGCAGTGCCTGCATTATGGTGCGTGATTTGTTAGATAGGAGGGAAGCATGCTACAGACAACTGCCATCTATTATAGAAGTATATGCAGACGTCCCAACAGTTGTTCTGTAATTTCTGTAGGTCAGTAGGCCATGATGAGTGTACCTTTAGAAGTTATGAACTGATGATGGATTAGACTCCTACCTACAGAGTTTAGATCGAAATGTGAACCCTCGATCAAAATGCAAGGATGGCACATACTGGATTTCAAGGTGCGGACGAGGTCGAGGTGGAATGGGACCAGGGAGAGGTTGCGGACAACTGATCTGTTACAATTGTGGAGGGCCAGGGCATTATGCCCGCGATTGTACAAATCCGACGAGAGCATCATATATTGTACCCAGTTTGATCATGAGACGGAGGACTGCCCCACATTGATAACAAGGTTGCGTGATAAAGGAACACTCCAACCTTCCCCGACTCAGAACTTGCAAATGATGAAGTTTGAGCCACGCGAGGAAGACCTGAATGTAAATATGTACTCCGAAGTGGCATTACGATGGGGGATAACAAAGGCAAGCAGCCTAAAGAGAGTGCCTGGGTTCGCAAGGCTCCAACAAAGGAACTAGAATTTGATTTGGAGCACGCTAAGGAGACATTCATGGAAGTTAAGAAGAGCTTAGCTTCACGGAGGCATCCACTTCAGGTAGTAAAGACAAACTAGAACTAGAAATGGACCCATCAATGCTCACTACCTTTTTGGAGACATGCATGAAGCTGCTGCGCAACAACAAAGCGATGAAGGGGCCGTAAGAACTCATCACTAGATGTGCTGGACCAAGATAACCATGCGTAGTCTAAAAGCTCGGGAAGCACACAACCCGAACATGAAGAGAGATGAGATTGACCGTGCAAATTGGGGAATATGAAATGGATCAAGTGATTTTAGATCTAGGATCGGACACGAACATCTTGCCAAAGCAGACATGGGAACACATGGGCAGGCCTGTGTTGCAATGGTCTCCTTTTCAATTGCGAATGGCGACCTAGCAAAAGATCCTACCTATCGGGAGATTGCAGGGAATAACGGTAGATATCAAAGGTGTGAGCGCGCTTGCAGATTTCAAAGTGATAGAGATTGTTGATGACAACAATCCCTATCCCATGCTATTGGGAATAGATTGAGCCACTGACATGAATGGAGTGATAAATCTAAAGAAGTGTAAGATGATTTTTGAGAAAAAGTCACTGCGTGTAGTGGTACCTTTAGACCCTACGGAAGGATCACGTTACACAGAGCCAGTGTGCGACTGCAAGAGCGATGACGATCTAGACTGTATCTACAAGATAACCACGTGAGAGCAGGACTGGGTGAATCCAACAGCGGATGGCAGGATTTTGTGGGAGCGCGAAAGCTCCTACACCTCAGATTCGGACGAGGAGATAGAACGATTGCAGAACTAGTTACACGAGGTAACCATGCTCAACTGCAACATGATGATAAAGTCACTGCACTACGTAGCAACAAAAACAAGAGATCTGCCTATGTATGACGGGTTGAGCGAAGTGAATGATTTCCTGAACAAATTTGAAAGAGGGGCTGAAACAATAGCGTTTCGATGCTTTGAAATGGGTACTACGCGCTACACCCGCAAGGTGGTGGGGTATGCACCAACAAAATTTTGAGGACTGGTGCGAATGCAGAAGGATGATGCTCATGCAATTTGGGAAGCCTCAGATGCGAATGAAACCCGGGTATGACGGACGAAACAACCTGTGCACCCACCTTTCCATATGGATACAGATATATGGTACACAACCTACACGAGTGCACACCATCCTCGTGATAGGAAACACAATCGATAAGCAAGAATGAGCAGGACGATGGCGTGAACGATGATTAGGAAGTATGATAAGACCAAGCACGCTGAAGATTATCCATGTGGAAACCTTTGACAAAGTATGCGAAACATTGAACACGGTCCACCATGTGAAACGCACTGAATGGGACCTATGTGTACCAACAGTTCTATGGGCTTATAGGACCATGTGTAAAGCCCTGACTGTGCGGGCACTTCCAAAGCTGAAGGATGAAGTAGATGCTGTAATTCCTATGGAGCATGCAAAGCCTAGTCCATGCATAGTAGCACCCGTAGATATGATCGTTCGCGAAGCCCAAAAACAAGGGATCACACAACCACAAGAAACATAACGCATGGGACTTGAGGAAGAAATCCAACAAGGAAACCTTAGACTCCAAGAAATTGAAGAAGACAGGATACGGTTACGAAAGAAAAGCGCGCTGGTGGACGCGGAAGTCAAGAAGCTAGAGGACGAGATAAAGGAAGAGTTTCTCGCCGAAAAAACTAGGACGGTAAAGCAAGGTGCATACGATCATATTGACAAGTTTGAGAACTATCGCTGTGAATTGATTACTCTGATGCCTTGGCTTGGACCGCATATTGCTAAGCATAGTGATCAGGGTAGTGCGTTGCAAATGATGAAGCGCGTGATGCCGACCATAACAATAAAAGGTGGGGATTCTCCAAGAACCATGACGGAGGATAGGATGGAACTCCACACGGGTGGTGCGGCCACCTGACTAGCCAGGGGAAGGACAGTCTTAGCGCTCCAGGCAGTTGAAAGGGAGTGCAGGATTATAAACTATCCTGCCTAGAAGCTGCACGATGGGGGAGATGCGCACAGAAGTAGAGAGTCACAAGGTCCACGACCGCGCACGCGGGGCTGCGCTGCCATGCGGGTTGGCCAGAAGTGACCGTTGAAGTCACTATTCATGATGGGATGCTCGACTTGAGGCCAAATGGAGCAGGCATCAGGTATTTAAGATGCGATTTATGGGCAAGATTTGGGAGAATTCGCTGCCAAGAAATAATTAATGAACCAGAATTGGGGGGAATGGTCGAATTCAAAGTCAAAAAGCACTATAAAATACAAAGGGTTGCCCAGCAAACAACACTTGGTGATTTGAGAATTGAGCGATTGAGCAGAGCCTTGAGTATTGTGAGCCGAGTGTTGATTAAGCCCCTGAATTCGCGAGTGATAGATTACAACACAGATATAATGACAACGACTAAGGATGGTCTGGGGATAGAAGAGGTGACCGCCGTTGAGGCCACGCAGGCCCCAGCTATGGAGGATGTTCTAGAAGGCGCCACGATTGTGGCAGAGATCCTGAAATCACTACGTACGCCAAGACCCAAGAAGGATAAACAAGCAATGGCTCCCGTACATGTGTCCCTGCGGAACCCGCTGCGCAACAAACTATCGATGGAGGAGAAAGGGAAAGTTGTAACTATAGAAACAAATGAAGAAGACGAAGATCTGCAGGCCCTTATCATCGCAGAGAAAGAAGACGAAGGCATGGAGATGAATACTCAACCTACACACTTTGCGACAAAACTACCCGCCTATGTCCCCTTGCAGAACGGGAAGGCCAAAGTACCCAAGGACCTAGACGAGACCAAGATTTCGCTCCAGAACCCGCTCCTCCCAGATGGCATTACATTTGAAGGCACGCACCTAGGTCGCGTGCCGACTATGAAATTTGAAGATTTCGATCTCGTTGACCGCGAGAAGTTCCCACACCTTGAGACTGGAAACCTCATGAAGCAGCACACCGTGAGGGTGGTAACAACATTAGAGCCATGGAAGTGGTTGCACAATGTGGAAAAAGTCGAGATGCTGAACCTACTTTGGGTGCCGCATTTCCACCGCCCCCCAATAACCATTTTTGTCATCAGGCAGCTGCTCCACCTAGTGCATGAAGGGTATTTATAGCTGGAGGAGTCCATCCCCATCATGAAAGACCTAATTCATTGTGTTTCTCGGCTTCCATACAAAGGAAAGGACCTCGTGACCATATCGGAAGGAAAGAGCAGTGATTTGGCCCTCACGGAGGCCATGAAGACAAAGTACAAGTTGGAAAAGGAGAAGAGGGGTTACGCCATCTCTAGCATCAAGGACAAAGCAGTACACGTGGCAACCCAAATTATGGCAGGCAAAGTTATGCGGAAGTGCCATGCAGACGAGGTACCTGCGCCGGTGGTCACACTGGCCGAGCAGTGTGTGGAGGGGGTCCAATTTAATTGGTCCGCATTCGTTTGCATGGAATTCTTAGAGAATTGTCGCGAAGCCCAGGAGCAAGGTAAAAAATTCCACTATGCATGGTTATTGCTGTCCATAGTGCTCGTAGCTGGGGAATTGCCGGAGGATAGTTAATTCCCCACAATTGACAGAGATTTACCAAAGGCCGCGAAGTACGCTTCGCTCTAGGCCACGAAGGATGTGACAAGGATATGCAACACCAAGATCTTTTGGGTGCTCATGGAGATGACCATCTGAATGTGGAACAACTGTAAGCTGCGGTTGTCGCCCATGGTTTACAACAGTTTGTAGAGTTTCGTAGAATTTAAGGCAAACATGCACAACATATATATCAAGGTGCGCAAGGATTCGACAAAGCAGTGGACAAAGCTACCCTTTGTAGCCACCGACGACGCCATTTTCACTGTCTTGGAGGCATGGCCTCTGGAATGGCGCGCCCCAGACATTGCAGAACTCGAGAGGTCGACAGCACAGAAGAACAAAGACGATGCAAAGTTGCGCATCACATAGTTGGCTGAGAACAGGCAGAAGGAAAAAACAACAGCTAAGGTGCGGGCAATGCGGGAAGTGGCACAGAAGGCAGCCGAATAGGAAAATGCGTAGCAGCAGCAGCAGCCACGAAGACGGGCGAGGGCCAAGCAATGCCTTCGCAAGGGCAGGTAGTAGAGGAATCAGAAATAGAAGAAGGAGGCGCGGACCCATGGAACACGTCCACACAGTTGAAGCACCAACACCGAGCAGCGCGAGCAGGATCGAGGAAGAAGGTCAAGGTCTCAAAATTGTTCATTGATCTGATCACCCTAACCGAGGGTGATCTGCATGACATTGGCAAGACGGTGCACGATGTTACAAATGAGGCTCTTTAGGATTTCATGTAGGAGCACCACACTATGTTGGGGGCCCTCAGAGCACAGTTGCAAGACTTATAGGTGTGCCCCCCTTAGATTGGTACCCTTTCAGCCAACCTCGCGCGCAGATGACGAACACAATCGTGTTGTCGGAAGGGGCTCTAGTGACACCAAATGAGGATGACAGGCTGCCAGTTAGCATGATGAAAGGTCTCAAGGTTAATCTAGCTGCCCTTCTGCACGAGACATTATATCTATTACAGGATGGGATAACGGCAGAGTTGTGTGCTAAGGAGAGCGGCGTGCTCCAAGTTCTTAGTGAGCAGAAGATAAATGTGGAACAACTTAGTTTGCAGCGCGACAAAGTGGTGTCGCAAAATCAACCGCTGGTGCCGGTGATAGGCGACGCTTGTCGAAGTGTCTCGGAGCTAGTGATCTCAGCAGATCTACCAGTGGAGGTGCGAATCCACAGGTTAGCAACGGGAGTCTGCGAGGCCAGGGAAGAAACGACAAAGGTTCATCTGGAGCTGAATCTTCAGATTACCGAGCTATGATTATAGGCACAGCCATCCACTCCCTCGGAAGTCGGAGAACAGCACGCTAGTGCTATCATAGCGGGATTGGAAGAGATCGGAGGTGCAGTGTGAGACTGCACCAATATGTTGGAAGAATCACTTTAGGTCCTCACAACTCTGTAGGAGGACCCCAACATCCAGTGCTTAGAGACAAAGGCGCGAGAACTCTAACAAAAATATGACAGTGTTTGAGGAATTGTGCAGACAATGGTCCTCACCCAAAGGCTTGCGAGGATGTAGCATGCTACAGCACTAAAGGAATAAGTGGACACGACGCGACATAAGGAGGCAGTTCTCAAAGCACGCATCTAGCCTTGGATCGACGAGCCCTTCACCATCATGTCAGACATTGAAGGCAAGCTCGCGAACATACAAGGGATGCACACATTGATGCAGAGAAGCACCCCAGACATAGAGGTCTCAGAACAACGCATGCAGCAGATCTAGCAAGTAGCAACTTAGTGCACTACTGACCTCTGCGTAGTTCGAGAACAGTTGAAGGGACTTTGTGCCAAGATCGCCATACTGACAAAGTGACTCGAGGGTGATTCACGATGTTTGTGTTGGGGGCTTGTTGGGCATGGAATCCCCCCAAGGCATGTTTTGGGGCTCAAAGCCCAAGTTTTGACCGAATTTTGTTGTAAAGCTCCGCAAATTACGGGCGCAGGGCGCGGAAGTATGTTAGAGTCATAGGGTTGTCCGCACTAGTTTTGTAATGTAATGTTGGCCTACCCATCTGTGAACCATGAGATTGTATAAATAGAGCGAGGCTCTAAGTGTCAAAGATAATGAGTAGAAGAGAAGAATAACAAGTATAAGTGATTGAGTCACAAGTGCAAAGAGTGTCTTTGGGTCGTAGAGTAAGAGAAGGCTCTTCAGCTGAGTGTGCAGAGGCCTAGTAGTCCGCAGCTGAGTGTGCGGACCCCTGCAGGTGAGTGCGTATGACAGAGTTGAGTCTGTAACCGAGGAAGGAATTAATAAAGAGAAGTTTTATCATAATTCTGTATATATGTTCTTGGGTTAATGCATGTTTGATATAATTTGCGAATATACTGTTTATTTTTTGCGTGCACCTATATGAATGGTTTATATTGTTAAGTATAACTTAAAGCATGAAAGTAGGCTAAGATAATTAACTAACATTGGAATATCAATAAAGTCTTGGGTAATAACGTAGAAGCGCAATGTTCAACCCTTGAGTAGGGTTGTGTGAAGGCAGTGTCTCAGGGTGCGAGGGATGGGAAAGTGCGCGAAGAGACCTGTGTGCAGGGTCGGACCGTGAACCATTTAAACTCATTAGACATCTCCAGGGTGCAGAAACATGGTTCTAGCACCCTCCCATGCTACTTTGGGTGAGATCTCAATTCGCGTTCCATGGATTGTTGTTAAAAAGGCCAGTAGTACCGGGATTTGTTTGGCTAAATCAACTCTGAACCTTGGTCAGGCCCCAACAAGCCAACATATCTTGATGTTGGTGGCATTGATTGCTGAACTCATATGTCACAACCCTAGTAAAAATGTACCCATCACTCAAACAAATATTGATTCGACATGTTAAGTTTTATCTATCTTATTTTAATGCTTAGAGGGCGATACTGATGTTGAGAATCCCAATATAGGCCATGATTTTGATGATATGTAGGTATTTGTTGTAGCATGACTCTTTTGGACTATAGAGGCCATCAAGATCCTCTTTGTTGATGTATTTTTGGTTCAAATATGGATTGCACTCGATGTTATTTTGGTTATATGCACACTTACTATATACATGAGAAACTTTGCATATTTGTGTATAATGGTTTGGATTCATGTGGATGCACATGAATAGTAATGTATTGTTTTCCAAAATTTGAATATTTATGTACTTTTTTTGGTTCGATTTTTTCACAATTCCAGTTTAGTTCCCAGTTTTGTGCTTGATTAGTCCAATGATTGATCTGGTTCTAATAAATTGGTTCATTTCCCATTGATTATTTTCAATTTTGAATTTTGAGTCTTGACTCTAAATATTAATGACCTTAGATCAAGTCTTTGAATTGACATTCTTTACTATTTTTTAGCTTGAGTAATTTCAACTCATTATTCCAGTCTTCAAACTTTAGCATCTATTATGCTTCTTAGGTACTAATCTGATTCTCGGATAATGAATGATGAATTGAAATCAACGTATACAATATTTTTTTTTCTATTTCATTGAATTATTTATGATATATGAATCAATATATTTCATTACTGAATTTCAGTTTGAGTCATGTTTATAATACACACACACACACCCTGACAGTTCCCTATCCCTCTTGATTTCCCTAAAATTTGGGGGTGATTCCACACATTCCACTTAAGTGTCCTCCCATGTTAGAAATTAATTAACGGAGCAATGAAATACACAAAAGATTGTGGAAACACAAATACATAAATCCATAGAACAAGAGAGACACAAATATACGTGGCTAACTCAATTTGGGCTATGTCCACAGAGAAACAACTAGTCCTTCCTTTTATATTATCCAACAAAATGAAGAGATACAACCTACAATAGGTCCGTTGTGATTTCCTCTTCGCTCTCACATAATCCCCTCTCTTTCGCGCTTAAAATAATACTACATATCCATAATACAATTCCCTCATATAAACTGAAGGGTTACCTTCTAGGGAAAATAACTTTAAATTAAACATAACTTTTACAGTCAGATCATTTGCCTAATGAACAATTCAGATTGACTATGAAATTACAATATTTTACAAGGTTGTTTTTCATCTATTTTTAGCTTTGAGGGCACTTCCCCCAAAACCCTCCCGGGGGGGGGCTCCAAACATGTAGCGTCCTACCCCTCCCTCCCCCACCTCCTTCGTGGACCCCTTAGGCAAAAATAGTGGGGGGCCAAACCCCCCACACCCCCTGTTAGGGATTGGGATCTAAAAATGGTTGAAACAAGACCTTTGAATTAAGAAGATAATTAGGCTTCACATCCAACAATCTCCCACTTGGAGACTGATTATATCAACTCCATCGCTGCTTCACTTTCTAGATAATGCTTCCACTTTGGACCTGTATGTTTCTCATTTTCATCATCATTCTTGAATTCCAATTGAAACTAAGAAGCAACTCAATTTCACCATAGTTACAACATTTGTCAACATATCTGTAGGATTTTGGCTAGTGTGTATCTTTTCCAACTTCAATTGTCCATCATCCAAAACTGATAGTATGAAATGATACCTACGTTGTATATGTTTAGTCTTAGAATGAAAGGTTGAATTCTTTGCAAGATGAATGACGCTATGTCTATCACTATATAATTTTCTCATATCTTGCTTCTTTCCCAATTCATCCATAAAATTTTGTAACCAAATCATTTCTTCACTAGCCTTTGGAGCAGCAACATACTCTGCTTCTGTTGTTGAAACTGCAATAATGTTTTGCAATTTTGAAACCTAACTAACAGTTGTTCCACCTACAGTAAACACATACCCTATGGTTCTCCTCCTCTTATCTCTGTTGCTTGCCATATATGAATCAACATATACATGTAGAGCAATGTTTGAATCTCCAAAACATAGTGCTTGATTTGTGGTACCTCTCAAATACCTGAGAATCCACTTCATTATCATCGAATGCTTTTTTCCTAGATTCTTCATATACCTGCGTACAACTCCCATTGCATGTGAAATATCATGTCTTGGGCATACCATTGCATACATTAAGCTTCCAACAATTGATGCGTATGAAATTTTACACATATAATCCATTTCTTCCTTAGTCTTGGGACACATCTCCTTACTTAGTTTGAAATGACCAATCAAATGTGTATTCACTGGATTTGCATTCAGCATATTAAATCTTTCCAACACCTTTTCTATGTACTCACTCCGAGACAATATTAATTTGTGATTTTTTCTATCTCTAGTTATTCTCATACCAAGAATTTGTTTGGTAACACCCAAATCCTTCATTGCAAATGAATTTGACAATTTTCTTTTGAGCACATTTATTTCTTGCATGTTAGACCTTGCAACAAGCATGTCATATACATACAATATAACTGCCATCATTTTGCCTTTTAAAATAAACACAATGGTCAGAGTGACATCTAGTATAATCTTGTTCAGACATAAACCTGTTAAATTTTAGATACCACTGCCTTGGAACCTGTTTTAAGCTATACAAGCTCTTCTTCAATTTGCACACTAATTTCTCCTTCCCTTTGACCTCATACCGTTGTGGCTGCTGCATATATATTTCTTCCTCCAAATTCCCATGGAGAAATGTTGTATTTACATCTATTTGCTCAAGATGCAAATCTTCTGCTGCCGCTAATCTTAAAATAGTTCTGATTGAAGTCATTTTAACAACAAGAGAAAACAATTCATCAAATTCTATACCTTTTTTTTGTACAAAGCCTTTTATCAAAAGTCTAGCCTTATATCTTTATTTACCTCCATCTTCTTCTTTCAACCTGCAAACTCATTTATTTTGCAATGTTGTTTTACCTACAAACAACTTGACTAAGTCCCAAGATTGGTTATACATCAAGGAGTCCATCTCTTATTACATGGCTTACTCCCACTTCTTTTTGGTTTCTACCCACATTACTTCTTCATATCTTTCCAATTCACTAGAATCAGTGAACAATACATAATATAATGAATAAGAGTATCGTTCAGGGAGTCTACTTATCTTGGTAGATATTCTAACACCACTTTCTAGTGTTTGAGGTGCTTGTTGCTGTTGCGGTTGTTGATCATTATGATTTTCAGACACCTTTAATTTTTTTGTGATCTCATCAAGCACAATGTATTCTTTGTTTTCTTTTTATTGTTCCTTTACCTGCATTTGATCCTTATACAAGATCTTTCATTGAATATGACATTTTTTCTCTTAATTATTTTATGATTTTCATAATCATATAAACGAAAACCAAAATCATTTACACCATATCCAATAAAGGTACATTTCTTTGATTTTTGTCTCAAGCCTTGTTCTATTTTCTTTATTGATGTGGATAAATGCTTCACAATTGAAAGTCTTTAAAAATGAGTAGTTTACCTTTTTACCTGTCGATGCCTCCTCTTGAATACTACCATCCAAGGAACTTGAAGCTCCTCTATTCATTCTTTCCAACATACCATTTTCCTGTTGTATTCTTGGAATTGTCTTCTCTCTGCGAATTCCATGCTTTAAACAATAGTTATCCAACTCTTTGTTGCAATATTCACATCCATTGTTTGATCTAAGACATATCAACTTCTTTCTTGTCTCATTCTCAACTAAATCTTTCCATTTCTTGAAAGTAGCAAATACATCATATTTATTTCGAAAACAATAAATCCATTTTTTCTAGTTGCATCATCAATAAAAATAACATAATAGCGAAAGCCACCAAGATATGATACCTGAGTAGATCTTCATACATCTATATGCACAAGCTCTAATTTTTCGCTCTTTTTTTTCTTCCCAACTCTAATAACGCTGACTCTCTTTTGTTTTCCATAAACACAATTTTCATAAAAATCGAAATCAACATGCTTTAAACTTGGCAACAAATTTTTTGAGTGAATAATTTGCATCCCCTTCTCACTCGTGCCCGAGCCTATAATGCCATAATGTCAAATTTGATCTCGTGGAGGTTAAAGAATTAACAAAATTAGAAATATATTGCATAAATACAATGTACCAACCTTTTCTCTTTTTGCTATTACCAGGACTCCTTTAGTGACCTTCCAGGTTTTCTTTGTAAATTAGTTACACAACCTTCACCTCCCAACTGCCCTGTTGAAATTATATTTTTCTTCAGATCTAAAACATGTCTTATTTCCTTTAATATCCATTGGTTTCCATTATGTTTCTTTATAAAAACCTTACCCATTCCAATGATTTTACAAGGTTTATCATTACCCAGACAAACCTGTTCAAAATATCCTTGAACATAATCATGAAAATGCTTCCTATCAAGTGTGGAATGGAATGAGGCCCTTGAATATACCACCCAGGGATCAATAATATTTTCTAATTAAATAATCAAAGCATCTTACAACATGTCACCTGTCACATTTGCTTTATGATTGTTCTCTTATTGTCCATCTCCTTTTCCCTTTTGAGATTTGCAGTCTTTCTCCAGGTGTCATTTCTTCCCACATCTCCAACACACTATCCCTGATCTGGATTTGGATCTTCCTTTTCTTGACTTGCTACAATTTCATGGGCTATTTCCTCTTCCATATTTCCTCCCCTAGTCTTTATAGTCAAAGCATTACCTGATGTCTTACTGAAGCTTTTCTGTCACATTTCCTCGCTAAGGATGGCACCAACAACATTATCAAACTTTAAAGTAGTAGATCTAGAAACATAGTTACTAATAGCCATAACCATGCCATTCCAACTTTCTAGCAATGAGGACAAAAATAATAGATCACTAACTTCAGCATCAAAATTTTCCCCTACAGAACTTAACTAACTGGTAACCGTGTTAAATTCATTTAAATTATCAGCAACAGATCCACCTTCTGACATTTTCATATTAAATAGATGCTTCATAAGAAATACCTTCTTTGAGGTCGAGGGTTTTTCATATAGTTTGGCCAATGTCATCATTAAACCTTATGTTGTCGTTTCTTTTGAAATGGTGAATGCCACTGACGCTCTTAGACACAATTGTATTATTCCTAGTTCCTTTCTGTCAAGAATCTCTCATTCCGCATCTATCATAGTTGTTGGCTTCTTTGATATTCCGTTCAATGGTAGGTAAAAATATTTCTGATACAAATAATCTTCCATCTGCATCTTCCACAGTTGGTAGTTTTGGCCATTAAATTTCTCGACCCTAAACCTACCATATTCCACCATTTCTCCCACTCAAACTAGGAACCCTTCTCTCATGTGAGTTTTTCAACGAAATAAACCTTCAGCTCTGATACTAGTTGTTAGAAATTAATTAATGGAGCAATGAAATACACAGAATATTGTGGAAACACAAATACAGAAATGCATGGAACAAGAGAGACACATATATACATTGTTCACCCAATTTCAGCTACATCCACGGAGAAACAACTAGTCATTGCTTTTATATTCTCGAGAAAAATGAAGAGATACAACCTACAACAAATCTGATGTAATTTCCTCCTTTCTCTCACACAGTCTCCTCTCTCTTTTGCGCTCAAAATAATACTACACATCCGCAATACAATTCCCTCATATAAATCAAGGGGTTTCCTTATAGGGAAAAAACCCTAAATTAAACATAATTTCTACTGTCATATCATTTTCCTAATGAATAACCCATATTGACTACGAAATTACAATATTTTACAAGACAAATTTTCATCATTTTTAGCTTCAAGGGGACTGTCCCCGAACCCCCACCAAGGGGATTCAAACATGAAGCTGCCCCTCCTCCCTTGATCCCCCAGGCAACAATAGTGGGGGAAAATTCCCCCACCCATGTTGGGGATCAGGATACAAATGCGGTTGACACAAGACCTTTGAATCATGAAGATAATCAGACTCCACATCCAACACTCCACTCTCATGTCCCCCCATCCCAAAAACTTAGTGGAACATTGAAGATAACTTAACACTTTCTATCACATAATCCATATCACTATGAACAACGGAAATGCTAAAAGCACTATTTGTCATTGTTTTGGTTTTGTTTACCATTGTTATTCTTGTTATTTTGGGGAGAGTAAGTATCAAAATGTAATACCTCTAATTTTGTAATGCATTTGTACACATTGGATTTATAGGATAGTAAGCCAAATGATATGGCCAAGGGCCAATGTATGTAATGTAATGGATATAAATCATGTTATTAATAAAATACAGGGATGGTCATGTGACAAAGGGGCAAAAATAATACGAGGAGTTATGAGTCCATGGGAGGGGAATGAGAGGGGGCTAAGGGGACCTAGAGGGGCCAAACCCAAGATCATGAGATTAAATAATATTTTATTATATCCCAAAGTACCTTAACCTTGGAGAATATCATTCTTGGGAATTATGCAAGTAGTTGAAGAAGTAGTTGTGGAAACAACACATGTCAAATTAGAGGCATAAATATAAAAGGGATTCCTTTGTGTGTTGGGGACATCATTGTCATGTCTTCCCTTATCAAGTGACAAAAAATTGTATGTTTATTCAGAATGAGTAAGAGAAATGTGACAGAGCATGTGTAACTATTGAAAAATTGTCATAGAAGCATCCCTAGTGTCTCAACACAAATATTTTTCTTGGCTATCTTGCACTAGAGCACTAGAAGAGGGAGTTAACTTGAGGGACTGTAGCGGCAGAAGGGGGATCCCATCTTGAGTTATGTGGGTTGAGGGGGGAAAGAGAATTGGTGATTGGGTTGGATGGTTAAGTGAGAAAACTGAGAGTATTGGTGGGCCTTTAGGGTAGCGTAGAACCATGGTTTTTGCTTATGTTGTCATAACTTTGTTTATGGGGTGGCATGGTATTGGGAGACTAGGAACATCGAGTCTAATATTGGGAGAAGTGCCCTTAATCACAACTTCTTGTGATTTTCATAAAAAGATAAGTGTTTTGATCTTGTCTATGGGTTAATGTGTCTAATTTGGGGTAGTTTTTGTTGTTATTATTATTACAGATGTGATGCACTATAAATATTTCTTTAATATTTTTGAATTATGCCTTGTAGTATACCTTGTTAGGCTTGCATGATTTTTCATATGTAGGGCATAATAATATTGTGGTTTCAAAGTTATAATAATGGAAATTAAGGATAAGGAATAGAAAGGAATTGAGAATTCATGGTAACAGAGTTGGTTTTAGTAGTATCATTGAGCTTTGGGTTGTCTCGTTACATTATTGAGCAATAATGTGCTTCAGGTTATTATGTAGTAACATTACAGGATGGTATTAGAGCAAGGCGCAACACTAGGTCTACATGGGCCTAGCCAACACATTGAAACAGAGGAAATTGTAGAGGCAAAAGACTACAAAGTGGTTCTTAGCAAAATATTTGAAAATTTTCCTTATGTCAAGTAATTGGGGCATATTTTGGGCAATTAGAAGAAATTGAGACATGAGGAGCAAAAGCTCCAACTATAAAATTTGTTTGACAAGACAATCATTTAATTAACTAAATTTTGGTTGTAGAATATTTTTGGAGAAAAATTGGACAAAAGCCCTAATTTTTTAGTGAAGTTTGAGGGAATTTGCATGGTGGGAGTTAAAATAACCATGTAAAAAGTTCAATTTGGTCGAATTGGGAGGATTTTCATAATGGTCATGGCGGAATTGGTTGGATGGGGGAAAATATAGAAATAAATTCCTAATTCATTGGTGCAAGGGAGAGTTGAAATGGAAAAATCTTGGAGCACAACGACAGAATTCATTTTGCATGTGGCTAATCCATTGTGCATGGGGTTAATTGATCAAAATAAGCATGATTATGGATTTTTTTGGCTGTCAAGATTAAATTTTTAAATTAGGTGTCATTGAAAATTTTGGGAATTTTGAAAATATTTGTATTGGATGAAAAGAAGTCCATGTGCATGTCATGTTTGGATGGCATAGAAACACCATAATGGAAAGTGTAAAATGCCATTTGGTAGGCCATGGTGATGGAATGGTTGGTCTAGTGTGCATAGTGGCAAGGCTAAGGGGTGACACAAATGATGCATCATTGCAGTGGATTTATAGGGTGAAAGTTGATATTTGGACTTTTCCAAAATGGTTTTTAAAAGTTCCCAAATGACTTAACAAAAATCAATAGTAGATGTGTGGAAAAAGAAATTTTAGGCCCAAACCAATGTATCAGGTCCTTTGGTATCATTAACGAGTGGACAACTAAAAGACTTGATGTCATCCTCAATCGTTGATCTAAGCAGGGTTGATCTCGACCATCCAATCGATGGGTGAGCATGTTGGGGCACCAAAGAAAAAAGGTGCATGGTGGGACCCATCCATCACCATGGCCAATGTGATAATTCCTAGTGGTTGTCAGGCATAGGTGGGGCCAACATAAAGAAAATAAAAAGATAAGGGAAAGAGAGAGAGAGAAGGGAAAGGAAAAAAGGAGAAAGATGAAAGATAGAAGAAAGAAGAAAATGAGAGATAAGGAGGAAGGAAGAAGAAGAGAAGGGAGGAGAGAGGAGACAAGTGGCCAGGGATGATGAGGCAGGCCTAGCAGGCCTCGGTGGTTGCATGGCACCACCCCATGCTGCTAGGTGGACTTAGAGGATATATTAGTGCCACATCAACCAAATAGTGCATAATTTTCATATGGTTTCTATGTCATCAACTGCAGAAGTTATTTTGGGGCCCTGAATGATATTATTTTTTGGAAACTTGAGAATTGTGTACCTTTGTACACACACTCTCTATAAATTAAATGAAATATCTCACTAGGATCTTACCAATGAGATATTGCAAATGAAACACAAAGTTGGGAGGTGAAGGTTACAATTAAAATAATTTAAAGGTACCAATTCACCTCCAAGGGGCATAACTCCTTGCATAGAGCTCAGACTGAGTTACAAAAGTAGTCAATGAAAAGCTCTTAGATAGAAGAATATACCCATGAAATCAATATTGAGATTTGGAAATCTAATTTCTCTAGTAACTAGCAAAAATATGCATGTAGCATTATAGGGTATATTAGTAAAAATAAGAAAAATTCAAAACACCGTAACTTTTAGCCCAAATTTCAAAATTGAGCATGTTAATAGTCATAAAAATATATTAAAGAGAATAATACAACCATCCACCAAGAAAGATTATTTGGGTAGCAAAAAATCATAGAAAATCAAAATAAGGCTAACAATGACCTTAAAGGATGAATAAATATGTCATTACATATATGTTAAATTATGCCTATCTAATATAAATTTTGCTATACAGTTTGCATAACCACAAGGACCAAAAGCGTGGGACATGTCTAGGCTCACAACCACAAGGAATAAGTGAGGGGCACGGATATTTGCTTAGAAATTCAGGAGACGAGGTCTAATGGGCATAGGAGTAGGGTAGAACCAAATGAGTTGATAGAGACCATGAAGAGTTTGAGAATGGAAGTATAGAGCTATGAGATTGGTAATGAAAAAAATAATTAGATCCCATGAATCATTGTTACAGATCCCAAATCAAATGGAAAGGAAAGTTAAAATGGGTTAGAGTTTAAGGTGAAAAATAGAAATCTTAGGCAAGGAGAGAGAATTATATAACAATCTAACATTCAAGGACTGTTAGTAACAATCATAGACCATGCCAGTCACCTAATTACTTAGTCAGAGGGGCACATTTGTTTAAGGAATCACAAAGTAGTCCATAGATATTTCTTATTAGGCCCTACAAGAGAAGGCTAAAGTTTGGCAATATGCAAGATGAATTCAGGAATCCCAGGCCACCCATATAGATGGAGAGAATAAGAAAGTAGAAGGGGAAGAAGTTTGGTTATTTGGAATGAATAAATAATTTCAGCTACATGATTATTCTCCCAACTTTGATGCTAGAATTTCAATCTATCATTTCTAAGGGAAGGCTTCTATGTGGTGGGATAAGTTGAAAAAAGTCAAGCACTTGAATGAGAAGAAAATCACTTGGAAGCAGTGTAGAAAATATTTTCTACTATGAGAAAAATATATAATAATTATTTAAACTCAAGTTGGGGAACATGAATGTGGGTGAGTATGAGAATAAATTTTTAGAATTGTTGAGATATGTGGGTTTCATAAAGGATGAGAAGGTCAAAATCCAAAGATTCCTGAGTGGATTGCCTTCTTTCTACAGTGAAAAAATCATTTATAATGAACCAAATATTTGAGAGGAGACAATAAGAAGTGATAAGTATTTATATGAAAAAAGCAAAAGTAAAGAAACATTTCAAAGACCTTAGAAGGAAAAGAAGAGGGAGAAAGTGGAGCAACAAACAAAGGGGTTCTAACCAACTTCATCTTTTAGGAGCAGTCCTAATGTGTATCAACCAAATCAAGCAGATTAGGGTGAATCCAAGATGTTAGGATCTTCAGGAAGAAGGGCTAGACCACCAATTAGATGTCTGTGGTTATAGGGCAGAGCATTTGTTCAAAGATTTCCATCATAAGGAAGATAAAATAGGACTGTCTAAAACTTTTGATGAAGCCACTACAATTGAGGACATGAGAAGAAACATCAAAAGGATATATGGAGCATTGGAAGATATACATGTTGAACATCAATCACAAATGATTGAAGTGGAAGGTAATATTCCAAATCATATTGTTGCAATTTCAATTGATTAAATTTCAAGTCATATTTATATTGATCTAAAGAGAGTGGATATATTTTATTTAAAAAGGAGTAAGCTTGGAAAATCATGGTTGGTTTAGCTTGCCATTGAAAACAAAAGGAAGATCAATGGAGTTTTTAGGAACCACCCCATAAATATAAATGGAGTAGACACAATTTCATATTTAAATATAATTCCATTGGGATCATATGACATTCTCATTGGGATGGACTAATTGGACAATCATCATGTTGTCCTAGTTTGTTACAACAAGGCATTTACTTGTCTTGTTGAGGAAGGACAACGAAGGAAAGTCCAGGGGATTTTAAGACACATCTCCATTAGGGGAATTTCAGCCTAACAACTAAAAGCATTCTTCACAAATGGGTGTCAAAGTTATGAAACTCATATGGAGGAGGAAACCAAGGTTAAGGTGCTATATATTGATGATTAATCAATGCTAAGGGAGTATGATGATGTATTTGGTGAAATCTCAAGTTTGTCACCAAGAAGGGGCATAGATTTTTCCATTAATTTGGTGCCTAGAGCTACCCCAATATCTAAAACTCCATACAAGAGGATCACACTAGAGCTAAAATAATTACAAATATAGCTTGAAGAGATTTTGAATAAGGGATATATATTCCCAAGTGTGTCACCTTGGGGAAACACAATGCTTTTTGTCAAAAATAAAGATGGAACATTAAGGTTGCACATTGATTTCAAACAACAAAATAATGTAACACTAAATAAAAAGTATTCTTTGCTTAGGATAGACGAATTTCCAATGAAAGGAGCCAAGGTATTTTCCATAATAGACTTAAGATTTGAGTATCATCAAGTAAGGATTAAGGAAGAGGACATAAGACAATGTTTAGGACAAGGTATGGACACCATGAATTCGCGTTGGTGCTATTTGGATTGACAAATGCACCAATTTGCTTTATGTGTTTGATGAATGGAATTTTCCCAAATTACTTGGCTAAGTTTGCCAATGTGTTTTTGGATAAAGTATGTATTTATTCAAGGTTTAAAGAAGAGCATGATCAACACTTGAGGATGGTGCTACAAGTGTTGAGGGAGCATTAACTTTATGCCAAGATAAGTAAATGTTCATTTTACTAAAGGGAAATTCATTACTTGGATCACATCATCTTAGGGGAAGTTGTGGTAGTGAACCCAAAGGATATCAAATCAATCAAAGAGTGGGTAGCACCAAGAAATGTCATAGAATTCAAATCATTCATATAATTAGTAGGTTAGTAGGTTAATGTAGAAGGTTCATTGAGGATCCTCAAAGATAACACACCCAATCATTTCTTTACAAAAGAAAGGTGTGTAAAATTTGAATTGACAGAAATGTGAAAAGGCCTTTAAGCATTTGAAAATGTTTTTGACAACTGCAACAATCTTAAAGATAGCTTATCCAAATGAAGATTTTGTTGAGTGCATTGATGCATGCAAGAAAGGGCTTAGTGGAGTTTTTATGCAAAATGGCTATGCAGTGCATTTTGAATCTAAAGAATTTAATATGCATGAAAAGAAGTACGCTACCCATGATTTGGAGTTGGAAACCATAATAAACGCCTTTGAAATGTGGATGCATTACCTCATGGATAATTTTTTTTATTTGATGATATATCATAGTGGTCTAAATTATTTATTTAAACACCCAAATTCAAATGCTAAACAAATTAGATGGTTGGAATTTTATTTTATTTATTTATTTTTTTAAGTATGATTCCAAAATCAACTAAAGTGAAAGAAAACAAGGTGGTTGATGCACTAAATTATAATCATAAGTATGTGTGTTACAAATTTGAAAAATTATGTCAATAATAGGTGCAAATGAAGACAACATCACAATAAAGAAAGATACAACCAAAGCATAACAATTTTGAGTTGAATGTAAATAGAATCCTCATGTACAAAGCTAAAATATATATGAAAAATTCAAAATAGATGAAAGGTTTAATTTTAACTATAGCCTTTGTTAACCATTGAAAAAGCATTTAATATCAAGGAAAATACTGACAAAAATCAAATTGATATTTTTATTTCTCAACCTGATTTTTTACAATATTTTAGGGGTTAGTCATCGGGAACATTAGCTAACATCAGTTACAACAGAAGATTTTGCAAAATCTTAAAATTACGAGCAATCTAAAAATTTTGCAATTTCTGTTATTTCTGAATAGACTGTCATTCCTGTAATATCTGAGTAGTCTAAAACATATGAACATTCTGTAATTCCTGCAATTTCTGTTATTTATGAACATATTGTCATTCCTATAATATTTGAGCAGTTTGTAATATTTAGGCAGTTTATAATTCCTGCAATTTCTCAAAATTATGAAATTTTTGTACATTCTGAAACTGCTGTAATTTTTCTTGTTAATTTTGAACTAGCTTTATTAAGTACCCAATTTTTTTCTTTGCATTATCATTTAGGACAACATTTTCAAGAAACATGTACTGAGGATGGCTTAAAATCAACCCATTTATCAGTCTTCCCTGTACATTCAATATCAAATCCGTGCAATAATTTTTTTGAAATTTCTCTTGGAAAGACTTGAAGTATTAATTTTAAATTAGAAAACTTCTAGCAAGATCAATTAATTATATTATTTCTGAAATATTCCAAATGTTTTGCTTGGGAATACACTGATATTCAAGGAATACATCCTATACATGCACACATCATATCTACATTCAAGAAAATGTTAAACCTATTAGATAATTGCAAAGAAGAATGAACCCTGCATTGAAAGAAATTGTTAAAAAGGAACTCTGAAAACTATTAGATGTAGATTTTATCTACCCTATATCTTAGAGTCAGTGGGTTTTACCCTTGGTTATTGTTCCAAAAAATAATAGTAAATGGAAGGTATGCATAGAAAATATAAGACTTAATGTTACACAAAAATATCGTCACCTTGATTATTTGCAGTCGGTGTAGGCCTATCATCACCTATACCAGCTTCCTAAGCAAGTCTTAAACCTCAGCTCTTCAAAACAAGCTTGAGAAAAGAGAGAAAGACATCAAAAAAGCAATGTAACTCTGGTTTCGCACTTTCTCTTACTTTTGCCTGCGGGCCCGCACCTTTTGTTCAAGGTATCTGCATACTTATACGCTCTGTATGTAAAGGGAAAGGTGCGTACCCCTGTAAAAGTCAAAAGGCACAATCTTTATCTTAAAAAACTCATCTTGGGTTAATTCTAGAGTTTTCTAGAATCATTTGTTACGTGGATTGTTTGCTCCAAGTGGTTCATGCATCCCATCATAGGAGGAACTAATCCCTTGTT
>APFE031409496.1:52503-88815 GCA_000404065.3 Pinus taeda | reverse complement strand
ACTTGATGTCTATCCCTTTGTCTCGAGACTGCCTGTTGCAGTACTCTAGTCGAAGGCTATCGACGGACTGGCCACCCACCCTAGCCCCAAACAGGGTCAAGTCAACACCTCTCTTAGGCAAACCGGTCAAAAAATATATGTCCGCTGGCTCAATCTCGAGCTGGTGGCCACCAATAAAGAAGCACTGGTCTTGGACGTTCCACCTGTCAACCATCCACTGCAAGAAGTCCACCTGAGCCCTCATGCCAGGAATGGACCAGTATTTGTACAGTCTGCACGCCCTCAAAGCATCCAACGAAGGTTGATGATTCCATGCGGCTGCATCCACATCCTCATGCTCGCGTTCTCTCCAATCCAGCATGATGTACTCCCTACATCAAGCCAAAAGACCAATTAGCATGCTAGAAAAGTTTTTCTTTGATCCAATTTTGAGAATTTTTGGTTGAAAACCCTTGCGCCGGGGTACGTACCCTGCCTTTAGACACAGTGCATGGGACTGCACTTTGTCCAAAGGGAAGGTGCGGACCCTGACCTTTTTCCCAATGGAGAAAAAGTCGGGGTCTGCAGGTTCGCAGTGGTGGACCTGCATACCCCAAGCACGGGTTTTTCTCCCAAAAACCCTCCTAAAAAACCAAATAAATGACTAAAATGAAAAACTAAACAGATGAAAAACAAGAGGAGGATGATGTGGATTACCTGGTGAAGACGGCGTCCGATTCGGACAGTTGGATTCTCCACAATCCTCTCGAGAAGTTTTCAGAGCAAAAGCACTATTTCCTCACCCAAATCACAAATGGTAAAAATGAATTGTAAAAACCCCTTTTTATAAGTTTTTTGAGTAAATGAATTCCAAATTTGTTTATGTTTCACTTTAAAAAGGTATTATTACGACATTTTTATCTCTTTCAAGCAAGTATGAGTAATGTTGTTTTTGTGCAAGATAACAGGATTATTCAGGTGAAATCGATCATTTTCAACCAGAGTCACCTTTTAAGCCCCTTTCTGACTCCTAAAACATGAAAAGATTGCCGAGTTTTTCTTTTAAACTCGTTAAAACAGAATTAAAATACGGTCGATTTACAGCTCTTTTTCGACCGTAAAAACATAAAAAGATCGCCGGATTTTTGTCGTTTCAAATTCGATATTGGTTATAAAATGACGTGTCCTTGGTCGCTTTTTTACTTTTTCGGATCAAAGGCACTAATAACGAAAAGTACTCCTTCGTCGTAAGAAATCAAGCGGTTCTCTCAAGTATTATTTTATACTTTTTCGGGCTTGGGAGACACAAATTTACGAAAAAGTCAAACCCTGGAGTCTTCTTTAGTTTTTTGAGACTCTAAAAATGAAAAACGTCGAGTTTCTCCTATACTGGACTCGTTAAAATTCGACAGTAAAGGACCTATTCTATTACAAACAGGAAGGAACCACTCCTTCTTAGGGTTCGCATTTAAACTAAGTTGGACTCACCCGAAGGGTGAGCTTATAATCAAGCATATGTTATCCTCCTCAAGCTTGTAAAAAATAAAGAGGTACTTGCCAGAAATGGTGGGGGAAAAGAGAGAAAAACGAGTCTGTTTTTCATACTTTATAACCACTCTTGAACACGACACTTTCATTCACCTGGGTTGGGAAATCCTTTACCTAACAGTTGATCGAACCATATTGAAAGTCTTCAACCTGTTTCTGGGTATTAACTTTGGGTCAATTGTCACCAAACCATCTGTCATGTCATTATGTGTTCAATAGGTCAGTGCAAATAAGCCATTCATTTGCAAAATGTATGTCATCCATCTTGACCATCCCTGAGTCAGTCCTTGCAACTAAAATTTCTTCAGCTTGATCTATGATTTCGTGTCGTGGGCTTGCCTACGACGGATCACTTTCTATCGACTTCAACTCATTATCTAGAAAGATGATCTAGGAATCGTCAGTACCTTGAAATCTGCATGCTTCAATGGCAGGTTTCTCGCCTTTGACGTCAGTTTACATCATTGAATTTCGATCAAAGGATTCCATGACATGTTCGACATCAACACATCTTATCACATCTTATGGATTGTACTGAGTACTTTGAGAGCCATTGCCATTATTGGTGGTTTCTCTCACGCTTGTTAACAATTTACATCATTGACTGGTAATCAAGCGGTTTCTACCATGTTTGACTTTGACACATTCAATCGCATGGATAGAATCGTACTGTTCGGGACGTAGAAATGAAGACCCTGGATCTAGTTTCCACCATCCAGGTTGCGAGGAATTTTGTATTCATTATATTATGGACTATTCATAAACAGATGGCTGCATCCATACTGTGTCCACATGTGTCTGTACTTATGATGTTTTACGAGATCATTCCTATATCAGAGCAGTAGTTAGTCTTCTAGTCAGTTTTCAGTCTCTTAGTCAGTTTCTATCTGAGTATGGGAATGCCTATCTCAGCAATGATATGATCTCATATATATATTTTGCATTGAATGTTTCTACAGGTTCCAACCGGGCTCTCCGCAAGATGATCCTCGAAATGTTAAAGCACTTCACTCTTCCTATATGATAAATGAAAATCCTCATATACTACAGACTTCGCACTTTAGGGGGAAATCTGTTACACAAAAATATCATCACCTTGATTATTTGCAATCGGTGTAGGCCTATCATCACCTATACCAGCTTCCTAAGAAAGTCTTAAACCTCAGCTCTTCAAAACAAGTTTGAGAAAAGAGAGAAAGACATCAAAAAAGCAATGTAACTCCGGTTCCGCACTTTCTCTTACTTTTTCCTGCGGGACCGCACCTTTTGTTCAAGGTATCTACGTACTTATACGCTTTGTATGTAAAGGGGAAGGTGCGTACCCCTGTAAAAGTCAAAAGGCACAATCTTTATCTTAAAAAACTCATCTTGGGTTAATTCTAGAGTTTTCTAGAAGCATTTGTTGCGTGGATTGTTCACTCCAAGTGGTTCATGCCATCATAGGAGGAACTAATCCCTTGTTGAGAGGAGCTATCCCTTTGAAGGAGGAGCTGGTACCTGATCTCCATTGCACTATAAATTGAGGCATTGGGTCAGTGGCCAGGGAGGTTAGAAGCTGAACTTTTGAGGGTAAATGCTAGTGAAATCAAGACTTCCTATTTGAGCTTTAGAGGAGAGATCACATACCTTTTTGGCCCCATTAGGGAGTGAGTGAAGCTTGTCAAAGTAGAGGAGACTTCTTGTTGGACCCTGGAAGGAGCTTGTACAGCGTCAAGGCAAAGGTTGTAAGGTTCTTTTCTTTTGAATTAATACAATCAAGCTCATTTTTCTCAACAAGTATCTTATGCTATTTGTTTCATGGACTCCTTGACTTTCATGTTAAATATGGTTTATAATATTGGATATTCAGGTGCTATTTAATTGTTTGCCTTGTTTGTGCTTGCAGGTTTGCGACAAAGGAACTTACTTGGATCAAAGGAGCGAAGGCATCTCCAAACTTGCGTTGGACATGAGGTAGGCCCTTAAACACACTTGTTTCCCATTACTTATAGAGCACATTTAGAGAAAGATAGTGTTTGGTTGGTTTGTTTGTCATTAGGTCTTCATTAGATTCTAGGAAGGTCTGTCTTGTCCGCAAGATCGACTAATTCCGCGTGACACTTAATAAAGTCACTCTAAAAGACCATTTTCCCTTTCCTTTCATAGATCAAGTCCTAGATAAATTGGATGGAAAGAGAGACTTTTCTTTCCTCGATGGTTTCAGTTGCTATAATCAGATAAGAATAGCTTCATAGGACTAAGACAAAATAACCTTTACTTTCCCATGGGGAACCTATGCTTATAAAGTGTTACATTTTGGACATTGTAATGTGCCTACCACATTTCAAAGGGAAGTCTTGGTTATTTTTGTTGATTTTTTTCATGATTTTGTGGAAGTATACATGGACGATTTCATTGTTTATGGTTGATAACCTAGAAAAGGTCTTAAAAATATCCTAAGAGTCATCTTTATTTAAGAAATAAAAAATGTTTTTTAATGTTTAATGAAGGAATTGTCCTTGGACATCATGTCTCTTTCTTGGGTATCAAGGTAGATCCACATAAGGTTGAAGTAATTGTTAACTTTCCAACTCCATCTTCTCAGATAGATGCAAGATTTTTTTTAGGGCATGTAGGGTATTATATGAATTTTATTTAAAAAAATGAAAAATTGCCTCGCCATTGTTCAAACTTCTTGCAAAAGATATTGAGTTCTATTGGGACAATCACTGCCAAATTGCTTTTGATGTGCTTAAAGAAAAAATTTATACAACTCCTTTGTTAAGAAGACTTGATTGGACATTACATTTCCATATATCTACAAAAGCTTTTGGTTCAACCATAGGATCAATTTTAGTGCAAAAAGAAAAATAAAGAGTGCATGTCATTTACTATATTAGTAAAAAATTTACTCTGACTGAAGCTAATTACATTGTTACAATCAAGGAATTTTTTGTAGTTGTTTATGCTATTAACAAGTTTCGTCATTACGTTACGGGTTATGAAGTCTTTGTGCACACTGGTCATTCTGTTATTCAATACCTAATGAACAAACTAATAATAGATGGTAGAATTACAATATGGTTGCTATTATTATAGGAATTTAACATCACAGTCTTAGATAGGCAAGGAAGAGAAAATCAGGTAGCATATTTCCTTTCTTGAATCAACAATTTTGGTGAGACCATTCCTGTAGTCGATAGTTTTCTTGATGAAATTTTATTTGTGATTTCTGTTATAACACCTTGGTTTGTTGACATTGCCAATTATTTGTCTACATGAAAATTTCCACCACACTTTTCATCAGAAGAAAAGAAAAAAGTGATCATGCAAAGTGTTAGATACTCCTAGATTCAAGGAGATATTTTCTATATGGGAGTAAATTTGGCCATCTGTAGATGTGTTAGAGAAGGTGATATGCTAGATATCTAGAAATCATGTCATGATGAGCCATACGATGGACATTTTTAAGATAAGAGGACAACCTATAAAATTCTCCAACTAGGATACTATTGTCCACGCTGTTTTAAAGATGTCAAAAAGTATGTGCGAAGTTGTGATACTTGTTAAAGAATGGGTCATCCAGTTGTAGTTGATGAAATGCCTCTTCATCCATAAATTCTTATAGAACCTTTCGAGAAATGGGCCTTAGATTTTGCGGGACCCATTAATTTGGCATCAAGGAAGAAGAGATACATATTGGTTTGCACATATTGTGTGGCAAAGTGGGCACAGGAAAAATCTTTGGTAAGAGTTAATGAGAAATCAATAATGGATTTTCTTTTTGAACACTTTTTTGTTTGTGTTGGGGTACCTAGAGAAATGGTTATTCATCAAGGGGCTAAATTTACATCAAATTTAGTTGAGTCAATTATGAGGGAATATAAAATCAAACATGAGAATTAAACTTCTTATCATGCATAGGCCAATGATCAAGTGGAATCTACAAACAAGGTTTTGGAAGGCATCTTGATAATGACTATTTGGCTACATGAAACATATTGGGAAGAAAGGCTTCCTGAGGCCTTATGGGAATACAAAACAACAAGGAAGAGTACAATAGGTCAAACCCCATATGAAATAGTTTATGGAAAATAGGTAATTTCTCCCCATGAATTTCAAATCAAAACTTTCAAAATTGCAACAGAATTGGGATTAAACCTGTCTGAAGCTCAACAACAAAGAGTATTACAATTAAATGAACTAGATGAAATGTGATTAGATGCTCTATGAAAACCACTTTTATACAACAACTGAGAGTTAAATGGCATGGTATATTTATAAAGAAGAAATAGTTCAAAGCTGGATATTGGGCCCTATTGTTTAACTCAAGATTTAAAGACTTCAAAAGTAAGTTTACTAATAATTGGTTGAGACCCTATAAAATCCAAATTGTGTTTGATAATGGTGTTGTATAAGTACAAAAGTACGATGGGTCAAACATCTCATTTATAGTCAATGGACATAGGCTAAAGTTTTATCATCAACTAGTTTCTACAGACGATTTTATTTCAAATTTTTAGCATGTAGAGATGAACACTATGGATAAAGGGGGCAATGCCCCTCATCCACTTTCATCCTGAATTTACATTTTTGAAAATAATGGGCTAAATTTGTTCCCTTTTGTGCTCATTAAACTATGAGAAGGACATATATTAATTTTGGGTTTATCCCTTTATCTGGTCTTGATAGAATAATTATAGAAAAGGGACCCCCTCAGAGTCTTCTTTAAGTTTTTTAGACTCTCTAGAATTGAAAATATCAGTGAAAATTAACCATCCTGGGCTCGAGAAACATCCATAGGATAATGATAGAGTTTTTCTTGAGTTTGTCAAACTCATTAAAATTGAAAATACCAGCAAGCATTAACTATCCCGGGCTCAATAAAAATCCGCAAGGTAGTGTTATAGGGTGTAAATATTATGGCCTGAAAATAAATAACAATGGGAAGTGATCCTATTATGTAGAGGTTCCTTTTATGTACAATAAAGTGTAGGAATTGTTTCCTGTAATTTTAGAATTTGAAACAAAGTTTTTAAAAAAATCTTGTAATCACACAAATTTCTAAACATGAACATTTTTAATTCCTGTAATTTTGGAATATAGAATAAAATTTCCTGTAAAAATCCTTCAATTACAAGAATTTCTGAACCTGAATATCTTCAGTCATTGGATCAAGTAGAGTCATTTTTTTTATTCTTTTCAAGGTAACTACATCAAAGGAAGTATGCATCATTATCAATGACATAAATTTTAATTCCTATCAGTAAAGAAAACACTTTCTTAAATTCTTGCAATTGAAGAATGATTCATGTAAAGAAGTTTTAGATTCCTCCAATTTGAAAAACAATTTCCTATAGTTCCAGCTTCAACAAAAAAGATAGCTTCAACAAGAGGTCCTATACTCCATTATTTTAGCAAGAGCGAAGGTACCAAACAATTTCATATTTAGTACTTGCTAACAAAGGTAAAAACAAGAATGATTTAATTATATTTTTCTTAATTTGAAAATATTTTAATTGATTTTACCATAAATAATCTTATGATATTTTCTCATCGTTATCCTATCTAACATACTTAATCTATCATATCAACCATTCCTCTTAAATTGATAGACAAGGCATTGTGAGGACCTTATTATAACCTATCTTTCATTTTGATAAAACAATTTGGGGTTATAATGTGATATTTGTACTTCACAATTACAAATTATCACTTTCTCTCAAACCAATTTATTTCGAACCATTGTGTTATCTATTCAGTGATTGTTCAAAATTCCGTAAATTTGAGTCTTCTATTATATGTTATACCTTTTCCTACCATAATTTAACCTCAAGCTTCTTATGGACTCTTAGCACCAAGCTAAGCATGGCTACCACAGGTGTAGTAGGAATAAAGTCATATGGGATAGCCATTCTAGAAATATTTCTGGCATGTAGAATTTAGTTTCACAGAGCAGGCCTACTTTTGTTTTTTGAAATATTTCAAGGACACAATGCATCACTTACAAAGGCATTTGTTAGCACATTTAACGTATAAACCACAAAGGTTGGCGATCTCATGCTTAGAATTTCGAAGGAAACCCTACCTAGGGTTCTAGGTCTGGAGCCAAGTGGTGAAAAGTGGTTCAAAAGGTAGAGAATAAGGAACAAAACATGGACTGAGTTTTTAAGAGGATCAAACCAGAATGTCAATTGGATGAAGGGAGTGCCAAGGCAATGGTTGGAGGATCCATGGACTGATATGGTTTACTTAAGAAATACATTACCTATGAGGGAAGGTACAATATAATTTTCCTTTGCCATATCCTCCTTCTTGAACATGTTAAAATTCATACTAGGAGGATTGATTTTCCATTCTTCCTATGTAAAAGTCTAGTCAAAATTTCAACCATGTTTCAAAAATGTAGAAGAAATAGAGCAAGACTATTATATCATCATGGATTGATAAAATTACTAGTTTTATATGAGTTGAATAAATTAAACCAAACCTGGAACGAATTCTTGCAAAGAAACTAGTTCAAAGTTGAAGATGCAGGGCATCTTGAAATCCCTAATGACGTAAAACTAGTGCCATGATGAGGGACAACCTAAAGAAAATAGTCCAGAAGAATGAGGGAAATTGTTGTCACTGCAACAATGACCCTCCAAATTTTTTTCCTAATTGAATTTTTGAGCCTACCTATGTTTCCATCAGTGGTCACTTTAAGCTATATTAGGTCATCTTGTCATTTGTTCATGTTTTCCTAAGTGTCGAATAACCTTTCAACATATCTAAGTGTCACTTTTCCTCCTAGGTCAAAGTTGCCTAAGTGTTGCTTTCTTATATTTAGAAGTTGTCATGTCATCTTTCTAAAGGTAGGAAAAACACTATATTTTATTTGGCTTAACAAACTCTCTTCACTTAACATGCACACCACAAAAAAGCAAGACAACACACCTTTCTTTCTTAGTGAGAGCACACTTTCCAAACTTAGTGATGACTCATGCATTGTTGGAAAAATTTGTGCCCTCTTGCATGCAAAGCACACTTCCCTTTCCTTGTAGAGTGCACTTCCTTCTCACATTTGAGTGCACTCCTTGTCCACAGTGAGTGTTCAGCCCTTGCATCTAGCAGGTGTGCACTTCATGTCTCTCACACATGCACACTTCCTTGATTGCATGTAGAGAGCTCTCCTAAAAAATAGGGATCATCTCCCACTTCACTCACCTAACTCACTGATCAAGCAATAAGTGGCAAGAATGCATCATGTAGTTTTCCTTTATAAGGAGAGCACTCGGTTCTTCATTCTCACAATCACTATTCACTTTGAGTTGAGCACATTCTCTCATTGCAAGGATTTTTTCTCACTCTTAGTCACAAGTGCACCGATTCTTGGTAAGTTCTGCAAAGTGTCGCTTTTGTTTTCTTTTATAATTTTAGTGGAAATTTTTTTTTTCTTTAGTGGCATTTTTATTTTCTTTTTTCATATTAAGTGTTGTTTTCATCCATTCTTGCTCCTACAAGTGTCATCTTGCTATCACAAGTGGCGTTTCTATTAAATCTTCACATTCCATAACCTTTCACCTTCCATTCATGATTGAAACATGATATATGAACACTTGCAAACTTTTCTCTCATGTTTACTGTGCTAATGACTTATTAATGATCATCACTTAGCCAATTTTGAGCTTAACACCAATCTCTTTGAGCAATGCACACTTGCAAATAATAGGCATTCATTATAAATCCAAACTGTGCCTAGTTGAGAAAGGCTTCCCTTCCAGAGCACATAACACATTTTAAAGCCATAGTGGGGCATCTATGCCCACTACAATTGTGAAATGTGCCCTTGATGAGCCTCCCTAGTAAGTAGTGTGCCTAACCTTTTCTCACTGCAACTGCAAACTACACCCAAGAGAAGCCCATCTCTCAGAAATGTGCATGGCATAGTTTAAAGCTCCAATCGTCCTTTCCTTTTCCACTGTGATCCAGAATTGTGCCCTCTCTTCCTTTCCTTGGCACATTATGCACTTCCAGTGGCTAGTGAAGACACCATGTCTCATCTTTACAAGCTTGTGCTCCCAGCTTTCCTAATCCTTCTTAGTCATTGTATTTGGCATAATTTTTACATGTGATAGCTAGAATATTTCCAAGAACTAATATTTGTTCTCCGTGAGTGATCTTCCACTTGCAGGTGCTATAGATACACAATACATTATCCTTTCATCTTCTGCAAAAAAAATTCATCCCATCACTCAACAGGCTACATCAAAAGAAACTTATTAAGTAAGTATTAAAATGTTCCAAGACAATTGTTCCCATCTTATCAGACACATAATGCTTCATTGATAAATATCTCAAAGTCTCATGGAAGGATATATAAGATGTTTTCATGCAAAAGGATTTCCTGGATAATATGGAGGATAGGGAAGTATACATAAACATTAAGAGGTCCAAAATACATAGAGTAGCATGCATATTTCTAGTGCTACCTTGTACAAAATCTATTGAATGGATCTTGCTACATATAGATAAAAAGAATTTGGTTCTTAGCAGTGAACGTGGAAAGTGTATTTCCACCTATCATCCACATGATTTACATTTCAAATATAAGATGGTAAATCCTAGGTAGTATTTGAATACACAGTTCTACGCAATTTGGGCTAACTTTAATACTAGGGAGATTATCAAGTCATGGTGGAAAGATCCTACAAAGTTTCGACAAAAGCCAAGTGTGGTTTATAGAACTAAATCCTTGAGAAAAGTCTATTTGTATCTTATTGTGACGTGTTGTATATTTCATGTGCGGAAGAATGCAAAATATTTTGAAGAGAGATGGATTTATTTACTCAACTTGGTTGTTTCTAAAGGAAAGATATTTAACTGGGCTGACATCATCTCTCATGAACTACAAATCAATATACAACAGGCCAAGACAACTTTACAATCCAAACAGTCACCAAAATTCTATATGCTTGATTATCTACTGGATGTAATTTGCGCTCACTATGCATTCACAATGATGAAATGGAATTGGACCCCTCAAGAGAAATTTCCTATCTATTTTCATTGAAAACTATTGTCGGAATTCAGTTTCAGATAAGTTATACGAGGCTGGATGAGCACTTCTTTATAGTTTTATATCAGATGGATTTTGAGACAAACCCTCCCTACATGATAGATAAGGTGAAGGAGGAACTCTATGATATTGCGGATTGGTTTTCTTCACCAAAAGTAAAATAGGTAAGAGTATTCGGGTGTCAAAACCCTCACCTTATGCCAAGGTATGTGATCAAAAGGCAATCCTGCAGGAGGTTTCCTACCAGCTGAACAATGATTTGTCTGCACAACTCCAAAGGAAGAATAATAATTCTCATTGGCCCTCTTTTCCTTTACGGATTTGATTGTACGAGAATAAGAGACTTAAGGTGGATGAAGCTGAGATTGACGAACTTAGGCACCTTCATTTTGGAGTAATGGGTTTTCATGGATTCAACCCTAGAAATGTTTGTAAACAATGTTGAAAATAGTAACAAGAAATGATAAAAATAGAACCTAGAAATTCCAGTTTAATTTTTCCTTGAATTAGACTGAGAATTAAAATCGAATTTTATTCTCATAGCAACTTGTAATAGTTAATTAGAGTGAGTTGACTTAGTTAACCTAGGAATTTCGAGTTGGAAGTATTTTTGAAGTCATGTATATGTTCTTCCTATATTATAGGGGTCTAAGATGAGTTATGTATGAGTGGTAATTAGTTAACTCAGTCTACTGAGTTAAGTCTAGTTAAATTAGTTCCAAATTGTTTGAGGAACTAATGGTGAGCTAAAAATCAGTTGGTGCACTAATGCATTAACTAGTGCTACTCCAGTTAACTGAATATTCCCTCATCATAAACTTATGCATGTCAATTTTGAGAAATACCCAGTTGAGACTAGAGTGCAGGGACAATATACTATTTTTTGTAAAATTTCCTATGTTGTACAGATAGCGCATGCAATCAGGAATTGATCCTTGAATGGATTACGCAGTTTTGGATGCATTGGTTTCCGTTTAAGATGGGCTAATCAACCATAGGAATTGCGCAAGGAAATCGGGACTTGGAGAGTAGGAGAATTGGCTAAGTGTTGGCCAAGAGCTTGCTTGTGAGTTGGGAATTGATTTTACTGATTGTTGGGATTTTTCTTGTGAGAACAAGCATTGTATTATCATCTTAGATTTCTGATTAATGCAATACAAATAATGGGGTTTTGAGATGTGGCTTTCCGTGGATATTTATTATGTTATGTGCCTTTGATGTTCTTCCTCTTGTCGATTATTGTTTTGCTCGATCTTTATGGGCTTTTGCTATAAAGAGTAGAAGTAGATTATTGTCTCTTGCTTTAGTACATTGCATGAACTTGTGAATCTACAAGATTATATACAAACAATATTGTATCTTGATATGTTACACCTGGATGTATGTACCTATGATAATTCCCAAAGATGAGAAGATCAAGAACTGGTACAATGCATTAAGGAAGAATTGACCAGATGATGAGGCAGGGCCATCTCATGTTTCATAGGTACCAAATGCATAGATGGAGGATATCTATAAGGAAGTGATTTCTCAAGTAGACTTTGTACTATCAAAGAAGAGGCCAAAGCAAAATCCAGTAGTAGAGAGCAACAAAAATTTCAAGGATGATCCAATTTTCAAAGGTGCAATAGAAGCAAAGCAACAAAGAAAAGAAAGGGAGGAAGAGAAGAAAAGACAAGCGAAAGAGAAGCAACAAGAAGAAGAGTGAAAAAGAGAGGAGTGAAAACAAAAGGAAGAATAAGAAAATAAAGAGATTTATGGCTTACTGAAGAAGAGAGAAGAGTTGAAGAAGAGAAAAAAATAGAAGTTACATAAGAAACGATAAGAGGAAATATTAAAGAAGCAGAAACTAGAGGAAGAAGAATAAGAAAAGTGGATACAGGAAGAGGAGATGAGAAATAAACAAGAAGAAAAATCTACATAGGAAATGGAGGAAGAACTAATGACCCCTGACATAGAAGCAAAGCTAGAGGAGGAGGAAGACATTGAACTAATTGCATATGAGCCCAATATTCCGTTAAAACCTCCTCTCACCGGTGGCCATCTCTCATTCAGTGAAATGAGATTTGTTCCTCCACCTAACGACATGGTCATGGATATATCCAACTTTACTTTTGACTAACTAAAGAAGAGGATTGTATAGGAGAGGCAAAGGTAATACCTTGATGACATTTTTCATCATGTTTCCATGGACACATAAAGGGTCATAGCATCCAACACCAGGAGGAATCCTCAAGTAGCCATCGCAATAAATGTGGCCTTTGTGACAACAAAATAAGATAATACAGAGTATCCTCTGAGTCAGAATGAACAACTACAAAAGGAGTTTACTTCCATAAAATAGTAGGTCGATCTTCTTGATATAGAAAATAAAAGGTTTTCTTCTACTAGTATCAACACGACAAAGCTACAGTCAACCATACTTGAAGAACTGAAGTTAATGGAAGATATCATGAAAGAAAATTATAATGATATGATATTATTACATGAGGTGACAACGCCCTTGGTTGAAATCTAGAAAAAGTCTCAAGAAATCCTAAAGGTTCTGAAGGTTGCAAGCATATGTGGATCTAATGCAGGATTTGGGCATCAAGTATTTTGATATTCCTGAATGGTTGATCAAGAAGGTGTTGACAATGTTGGATACCTCCAACATGCAGGGGGTCTACTCGATTTGAGGTCGCAAATATTAAACTTCACACTATTTGGAGTAGGATCCCCATCCAGATATTAGGTTTGACCACCATTGCAGAGATCTTAGAGGTATGCCTTGGCTAGGAAACACACATAAGAGATCATATGCATCAATTTGGGGTAGCAAGTATGTAAGATTTGTGAGACACCAATTGTAAAGTTTAAAGGAAGCTTCCACGAAAGGGAGATAAGAGACACCCCTCTAATAGAGAAGTAGTAGTACTATCCTAAGAGAGATACATGAGAGCAGTAGGAAATAATTGTTATTTAACCTACAAAAATAGTTCATAAGATAAAAACAATCATGAAACATAAAACAAAACTCATTCAACAATATTCATATCTAAAGTTAACAAAATAGTTCATTCTCTTTAGTATGCATAACATAAATACATACCACAAACATTCAAATAATAGTCTTACAACATTCATGATACACGCATGAAAAAGTGTTGGCTCGAAGAACTTTTGATAATTAATGAAAGATCTAAATACATTGTTATATTTATGAAACACTAGACCCAATAGTGGAACATGAAGCTACCACTTGCTTCTCCAAATAATGAACTTCTCTCCTATGCAAAACTAGAGAAGCCAACATGGGGAAAAAAACTAGAGAAGCCCAGGGCAATTCTCCAAAAGTCCAAGCCCCTTGCTTGAGTTATGAGGGCTTATTTATAAAAAATGACAATGAAATTTAGGCTTCCTCATGAATCTTTGACTTCTACAACCTATGGATTTCTATGTGACTCTTCATTTTTCAAATGTGTCTCTTGGAATTATTTTACATTGAATTTCTTATTCTCATAAAAGAAAAATTACAATAAAAAATCGTGGCTCTATAGGAAAAAATTACAATAAGACAAAATTTCCTCATGTAAGAGGAAAAGAAAAATCAATAGATTGAGAATGGAGCTCATTAGTAATGTAGGAGTGTCATGCTTTGAACTCTATTGCAATAACTTTGTGTCTTGCTGGTAGATTTTCATTGTACCACATGTGCACCTCCAAAGCATCTAAAAGTATAGATTTGGAGTTTGATTGTACACTAGTCCACAACATTGATAACTTTGTATGAAATTTGATTGGTCCAATTGCATACTGTAGAATGGTCATTTTGGTCACCTCCAACCCTTCTTGATTTGTTTCTTTCCTTATTTGTTCAATAAATTCTTTCAACTCCTGCATGATAACATCCTTGCCCCTTATTTCTCCAAGTAGGTTCACAAAAGGTATTTTATGGTTTTGTGCTAGGGACTCTAAACTGTTGTAAAATCAAACATAAGCAATTATAGTGTTGGTCACCTATTCACTAAACTAGTTATAGTTATGAGCATGTAGCCTCAAATCTACTTTATCCACCTCGACTGTTAATAAATTCTTCTTTACCAACCATTCAATAATATTCAAATACTTGATGCCCCAATCCTGCATCAGATCCAAAACTCTGTCTGCAACCTTCAGAACCTTCAGGATTTCCTGAGATTTTTTATAGATTTCAACTAGGGGTGCCATCACCTAATGTAAGAAGATTATATCATTCTAGAGCTTATTCATATTGTTTTCCATTAGCTTAAGTTCTACATATAGATGATCAGAACGCCACCGTGTTGGTACTAGTAGAAATCTACCTCTGGTTTTCTATAGCAAGATGATCAACTTGTTGTTTTACAACAGTTAGATCCTTTCACAGTTATTCATTCTGACTTAGAAGGTACTGTGTATTATCATATGCTTTTGTCGCAAAGGCCACATTTGTTGGGATGACTTCTCAAGGGTTCCTCTTGGTGTTGGATGTTATGACCCTTTTTGTGTCTATGGAAACATGATGAACAAGGTCATAAGGGTAGTGCCTTCGCCTCTCATGTACAATCCTATTTTTCATATGGTCGAAAATAAAGCTGGATATATCCATAACCCTATCGTCAGGTGCAGGAACAATTCCCATCTCTGTAAATGGGAGATGGACACCAGTGAGAGGAGGTCATGACCGAATATTGTGATTATCTATAATTGGTTCATTGTCTTTATCCCCTTCTATTTCTTCTTCTATATCAATGTCATTAGTTCCTCTTCCATTTCATGTGTAGCTTATTCTTCCTGTTTATTCCTTATCTCCTCTTCTTGTAACCATTTTTGTTGTTCTTCTTCCTCTAATTTCTTCCTTTCGTCCTCTATTCATTTGCTTCTTCAATATTTATTCTTGTTGTTTCTTATGTAGCTCCTATGCTTTCCTCTTCTTCATCTCTTCTTTCTTCTTCAACAATTCATCTTGTTTCTTCTTCTTTTGTTCCTCCTTTTGTTTTCACTCCTCCTTCCTTTTGTGCTCTTCTTCATACTTCCTATCTTCTTCTAACCTTTTCTTTTCCTCCTCCCTTTGCTTCTTTCATTTCTATGCCTCTATTTCATCTTTTCAAAGCAGATCAACTTTGAAATTTGTGCTGCCCTCTACTACTAGATAGTGCTTTTGTCTCTTCTTCAATAATACTGTGTCAGCTTGGGCAGTCACTTCCTGCTAAATCTCCTCCATCTGTGTATACAATACCTGTGAAACATGTTTGGGCCCTACCTCATCTCTTTGCCAGTTCTTCCTCAATGCATTGTATCATTTCTTTATATTCTCATCTTCAAGAATTGTCATAGGTGCATACATCCAGATGTAATGTATCTTATCACAATGTTGTCTACAAAAATTTATGGAATCATATTTATGAAAACTCATTATTGCAAAATGAAGGAGCCTAAGTTATTCAATCTCAACTTCAACCGCCTTAAGGCTCTTAATCTCATATGATCTAATATGTAAAGAAAAATATGGGCAAGGAGAATTATTATTCCTTTGGATTTGTGCAGACAAACCATTATTCAACTGATAGGAAACCTCCTATAAGACCACCTTATTGGTCACATACCTCAACATGAGATGAGGGGTAGTCTGGCACCCAAAAAATTTGATGTATGTGCCTTTTGGTGAAGTGAACCCATCTGTATTCTCATAGAGTGCCTCCTTCACATGGTATGTCATGTAGGGGGTTTTTGCCTCAAATATCATCTGATATAAAACTACAAATAAATGCTCGAACAGTATTGTATATAATCCTATGAAACTAAGTTTTGAAAATAGTCTGCAATAAAAATAGAGGGGAAACTTCTATTGAGGGGTCCATTTCCATTTCATCCTAGCGAAAGCATAGTGAATCCAATTTCGATCCATCGAATAATAATACATATAGAATTCTAGTGAATGCTTGGCTTGTAAAGGTATCTTGGCATGTTGTATATTGATATACAGTTCATGAGAGAGGATGTCAACTTAGTTAAAGATCTTTCCTCTAGAAACAACCAAGTTGAGGTAATAAATCCATCTCTCTTCAAAATATGTTGTGTTCTTCTGCCCAGACAATATACAACACATCTTCATAATATATTGATATAATTCTCTCAAGGATTTACTTATATAAACCACACTTGTCTTTTGACGAAACATTGCAGTTTCTTGCCACCATGACTTGAGAATCTCCCTAGTATTCAGCTTTTCCCAAGTTGCGTAGAACTGTGTATTCAAATACTCCTTGGGAGTTACCATGTTATAATAGGAGTGTAAATCATGTGGATGATAGGTGGCAATATCCTTTTCAATTTCAATGTCAATAACCAGATTCTTGTTATCCATATGTAGAAAAATCCATTCAATATCTTCTACACAAGGTAGCAATGGAGACTTGCATGCTACTCTATGTATCTTGGACCTCTTAATGTTTATGTATACTTCCCTGTCCTCCAAGTTCTCTAGGAAATCCTTTTTTTATGAAATCATCTTTTATATCCTTCCATGAGACTTGGATAGTTTTTATCAATGAAACATTTTGTTTCTGATAAAATGGGAACAATTGGCTTAGGAAATTCCACTGCCTCCTCAGTATTATTTTCTAAAGCTTATTTTGATGTATCCTGTCGAGTGGTGGGAGGCATTGTCTCTGCAGAATATTAAAGACTAATGTATTATGTATCTGTAGCACCTGCAAGTAGAAGATAACTCATGGCGAACAAATATTAAATTTTTGAAATCTTCTAATTGTCACATGCAAAAATATGGAAGAGACACTGATTGAGGAGGATTGAGAAAGATGGGAGCACAAGCTTGTAAAGATGAGACAATGTGGATTCACTATCAATTGGAAGTGTGCACTGTGCCAAGGAAAGGAAGAGAGGGTGCACGTTGGGATCACAGTGGACAAGGAAATCAAGAATGAAGCTTAGAATTTTTCCATGCGCACTTGTGTGAGAAAGAGATTCTTCCTGGGTGCAGGTCGTAGTTGCAGTGAACAAGGGTGAGGCACACTGCTGACTAAAAGTGTGCAATGTACTAGGGAGGCTCAACAAGGGCACAAGTCATAGTTGCAGTGGGAAAATATGCCTCATTGTGGCTTATAAGTGCGTTATGCACTCTAGAATGGACACCTTTCTCAGCCGAGCGCAATCCATATTTGAAATGAGTGTCTATTGCCTAGAAGTGCATTATGCTCAAAGAGAGAGAGAAAAAATGCTAAGTGATTATTAGTAATAAGTCAGTATCACAGTGAAAGTACGAGAAATAAGCTACAAGTGTTTATAGATCCTGTCACAGTCATGACTAGAAGGTGAAAAATCATGGAATGCGAAGAGTTAATAGAAACACCACTTACAACAACATAATGACACCTGGAGGAGCAAGAATGGATAAAAACGACACTTCATATGCAAAAATCAAATCAAAATGCCACTAAGGAAATAAAATCACCACTAAAAACTACAAAAGTAAACAAAAGCAACACCTTGCAAAACTTACCAAGAATCGGTGCACTTGTGCCCAAGAGTGAGAAAAAATCCTTGTAATGAGAGAATGCACTCAGATCAAAGTGAAGAGTGATTGTGAGAATGAACATTGAATTGGGCTTCTTATAAAGGAAAAATTCATGCAAGTTAAGATTATGGTTTCAATGCATGTTCTCCACTTGTCACTTAATCACTAAGTTAGTTGAGTTAAGTGATAGAGGGTTGCTATTTTTTAGGAATGCACCCTACATGCAAGCAAGGAAATGCATGTTTGTGTGAGATAGGAAGTGCGCACTTGTTAGAGACAAGAACTGTGCAGTTGCTAAGAGCAAGGAGGCACACTCACTGTGGGCAAGGAGTTTATGCTCACTGTGGACAAGGAGTGTGCTCAAATGTGAGGAGGAAGTATGCTCTAGCTCAAGTGGCACAATTTTATCTGACAGTGCATGTGTAGTCACTAACTTTGGGAAGTGTGCTCTCACTAAGAAATAAAAGTGCATTTTCCTATTTTTTTGTGCATGTTAGGTGATGAAATTTTGGCTAAGTCAAATAAATCTAGTGCTTTTTCTATCTTTAGAAGGTGACACAACAACTTCCAAATATAAGAAAGCGACACTTAAGAAACTTTGACATAGGAGGAAAATTGACACTTAGAGATGTTGAAAGGTTAGTCGACACTTAGGAAAACATGAACAAATGACAAGACAACCTAAGATAGCTTAGAGAGACAAATTATGAACACATAGGTAGGCTCCAAAATTGGATAAGGAAAAAAAATTGGAGGGTCGTTGTTGCAACAACAAAAAAGAACATATTAGTAGTTGAGATGGATAGAGAAGATTTGAGGTTACATACTCAGAACTACAAGCATCTTAGTGAACAAGTGACCAACACTATAGATGCTTATGCCTGACTGCACAATAGTTTAGAGTCCCTGACATGAAACCATAGAGTACCTTCTGTGGGATCACTTGGATAAATGAGTAAGGATTTCATCATGTAGGAGTTGAAAGAGTTCAATGAATAGATCAAGCAAGCCACAAATCAAGAAGGCTTCAAGGTGACCAAAATTACCATTCTATAGTATGAAATTAGACAAACCAAATTTCATACGAAGTTATTAATGTTGTGGAATAGTATACAATCAAACTCTGAATCCATAATGTTAGATGCATTGGAGGTAAAGATGTGGTACATGCATATCTACTAAAAATAGTCAAAGTTATTGCAACAGAGTTAAAATCACAGCAGTCCTACATTACTAATGAGCTCCACTCTCAAGATATTGATTTGGCTTTTCCTCCTACATGAGAAATTTTGTCTTATTGTAATTTTGTCCTATATAGCCATAATTTTTAATGTAGTTTATCTTTTATGAGAATAATAAATTCAATGTAAAATAAGTCCAAGAGACACATTTAGAGTATCAAGAGTTACATAGAAGTCCATAGGTTTTAGAAGTCAAAGAGTCATGAGGAAGCTCAAAGGTAATTTTCATTTTTTATAAATAAGGCCCCATAACTCAAGAAAAGGGATTGGAATTTTGGAGAACTTGCCTTGGCTTCTCTAGTTGTGCATAGGAGAGAAGACCATTCTTTGGAGAAGCCAGTGGTAGCTTCATGTTCCACTAATTGGGGCTAGAGTTTCATCAATGTAACAATGTACTTGGATCTTTCATTTAATTATTAGAAGCTCTTGGATCCAACACTCTTTGATGCATCTATCATGAATGTTGTGAGACTATTCTTTAAATGTATGCAGTATATGTTTATGCTATCCATACTAAAGAGAATGAACTATTTCGTTAACTTTAGATATGAATCTTGTTTAATGGGTGTCATTATGTGTTTCACGATTTTTGTTATCTTACGAATCAATTTGCAGGTTAATTAACTATTCTTTTCTATTGCTCGCACATGTCTCTATTAAGATAGTACTACTACTTTTCTATTAGAGGCCCATCTCTTATTTCCCTTTCGTGGAAGCTTGGGCTACACTTTACAATAAATGTCTCACAAAGCTTACATACTTGCTACCCCAAAGTTATCCATATGGTATTGTGTGTTTTGAATCTAAGGCATACATCAAATATATCTACAATGGTGGTTGAACCTAATATCTGAATGGGGCTCGTACTCCAAACAGTGTGAGGTCTAGTTGGGACTTCACATCGGGAAGACCCTTTGTATGTTAGTGGTATACAACACCATAAACATTACCCTATTCCAAAGTACAAGAAAATATAAAACCTCAGAGCCAACAATAAATTGAAGAATATAGGGAAGAAGAACATAATATATAGGGAAAATAGAAATAACAAGAATCCTCACCTTCCTTAGAGGTTATTGACTCCTACTCCACTAGCAAGAAAAGAAGAACTAGTTCTGAAAAAGCGCAAACATCATGTAGTAAGATTACTAGAGGAATGACACAAATGTTGAAATAATCCCATGGAGAAAATTATAGTGATATTGAACCACAAGAACTTCCCAAAAATCCTAAGACTAAAGCCCAATTTTTTTATGAGGAGGCCCTAGAGGAAGTATGAGTTGAACAAACTCATGAACTTCAAAAGGAACAAGAGATGCATACTAGAGGAGATTATACTAAGGAAGTATACACAGAGAAGAGTCAACCACTCCAACAGGGACAAGAGGAGTATGAACAACATTCACTAGTGGAAATTCAAGAACAAAGAAGCACTGAAAATTAGTAATTAAACATTTTGTTGGAAAAATTGTAAAGAAAAAAGAACAAGAAAATTAAAGGTTGAAACAGAGTTTACATGAAACAGAGATAGTGAATCGGGTGATAAAGTCATTAAATAAAAGTTTGAAGAATAGATATTATAAGAACAAAGAAAAACATAGGGTTATCAAGAGGAAATAAATAGACATGTATTAAGAAAATCTCAACAAAATTAAAATAAACAAAAAGTTTATGTTGAGGATCATGGGTTTAAAAGAAAAATTAAGAGACATGGATGACAGAGATGAGCCTTCAAACACTAGTCTAAATCTCATTATTCAAGTAGATGGAATAGTACAAGACAACAAACATGAAATTTTGACTAGGTAGACAATAAAGTGAAATTTGGATCAAATTTTAAGACATTGGAAAGAATACCTTCATTTTTGTTTCATAAGGGTCATAAAAAAGATAAGCTTAGGGGAAATGTTGGGCTTAGATTTTAGTGTGGCCACCTCATTTATGACATCATAACCTTCGTTTGAATCTTCAATCCATATATTTTTACCACTATTGTTGAAGAAATGTCATAAAAGGATAAAATTGAAGGTAAATTTTTTTATGAATTATCTTTTCCTTTTAATTTATAAATATGGATAAAATGCATTTTTACTTTATTTACTAATGGTATATATAGTTGTCCACTTTAGTGAGGACAATCCTGGCACATGGAAGGTTATATTCATCACTGCACAACCCAGAAGATAAGGAACAAAAAAGCATATCAAGATCAACAATTCTTGCAGGACATTATGGAAAACCACCTCAGTCTTCTCCAACTGCTCAAAAGCAATCAACTACACCCTGGCTACAACATATGAATCAAGAAAACAAAGGATATTATGCATCTTTCTTATATATCACTTTATTTTGAGTATGGGATACTAGAATAACCCTTATTTTGGGAAACTCAGTTAAACATGAGTTTTTTTTGTATAAAAGTATATGTAAAGGGGATATATAGGTGAGAAAAAAAGAGATGAAGTGAGATAGGAACTGTGTGTTACATATGTTATTTCATGAAAAAATGATATTTATGTATTGAACTTCTTAATATTGTTAATCTAAGAAACGTTTTTAAGGCATGGTAAACGATTTTTTGTAGTTTCTGAGCAATTTTGGAAACATACATTAGGAGGGCCCCTTGGTATGTTTTGTGTATTAATTCTTGTTTATTTTATTCAAGTTTGATTTCCATGTGTGATTGTTGTCATATATTTGAAACTTGCATATACTCGATTTCCTGTAATTATTAAAGATTATGTGTAATCGTTAAGAATTTCCTATAATCGTTGTCATACCTTCCTATAGTGATCCTGTAATTACACAGGAACCTCTATAATACTTACTTTACTTCATATAGTGGTATTGTAATCACACAGGAATTTCTATAATTCTTACTGAATTTCCTGTACTAACCTTGTAATCACACAGAGTTTTACAAAATTTCTCCAGAATCTCTTTTTATTTTTCTATAGAAATCTAGTTAATGGATATGGTTGAGTTATATCAATTTATTCGATTACATTCCTTGTTAAATTATTAGAATAATTAGACCTTTTGTTCCTAAAAACAACAATTAGGAAATTGGATCAATTTTCATTTTTAGAGTAGAAGAACTGTTATTGTATTTAATTGAATTTGCTTATAAAACTCAGAACACTGATTTAATTTAGATTCTTTTTCATTACAGTATTAAATCAATATTCACTAACAATTAATGCAGAAAAAGCCTCTGATGAGAGAGTGTGATACATCTTTCTGAGTCTGCAAATTTGTGTCAACAAGTCAGAATTGAACTTAATAGTCTGAAAATCAGTGTGAAGTCAACTCTAAGATCTACTTGTACTTGCTTTATGTTTGATTTTGCATAAGAAAGTAGTTAAATAAAAACCAGTTCACACATTCTGTTTCACCTCGAAGTTTACCTATCTGGATTGACAAAAAAAGTGTTAATTCATTTATCGCACTTCATGACTTGACATTTTGGTGCCACTGTCAGAGAGGTGTAACGAACTGATGTTTAGGAGTTCAATTTTTTCTGTTAAAAAAGAGAAATACAAAAATATTTAGAAAATTCTCTTTACTTAATCCTACATTATGAAATTTTTTACTATGGTGGAGTGGGAATATAAGATGGGAGGTAAGAACGTGTGCCACTACCATAGTTTGTCCTATAAAGCCAAATGAGATAAATATTGTATGTATATATTAAGAGATAGTAGAGGAATATTTGTTAGAGCACTTGGAATTGGTAGATATATAATTCTAAGCAAATTGCATACAATTCCCCCATATACTTATATGGTTGCAAGAGAAGAAAAATAATCTGACATTTAAAGAGAAGCACAAAAAGGATCAAGTTCCACAAGTGATACATCAAGGATCGAGTTAGAAACACCTTTTGGTTCTCCTCCCACAAGGTGGAACATAGTTTATACTGTATTTTAGAATGAAGATATGGAAAAAGAGGAAAGATGATCTAATATAGGAGGTGAAGTCAATGGACGTAGAAGTGGTGGAGGGGGACAAAGAGATGGTGGAGGAGGCCAAGGAGATGAAAATGGAAATGGAAATTGAGGAAGAAATGGACAACCACTGGAAGATAATGATGATAGGGAATCAATGTTTGGCTTCCCAAAAACATTGTGGAAATTCTAGGAGCTGAAATCCAAATGAAGAACATTCCACCATCTTTCTTGCCAACATTTTATGGTAGGGTAATTGAATACCCTAACTCCTTTCTATTTGAATTTGATATTTTAAGTAGTAGTAATGGTTACAATACTGATATGCAGAAATTACGATTATTGCAACATTGAAAGGAGTTGCATTACGCTGGTTCATGGGTTTAGGTGAACGTACTATTGCATATTGGAATGATATGAATAAAGTATTTCATAATAAATATCAACCCTATTTCAAACCAAGAGATTCTCAAGAGAATATTTCTAGAATGATGCAACAAGATGAAAGCTTAGCATATTATTTAGAAAGATTCTTATATCATTTGTAGAAATCAAAGCAACGTGATTTGAGTAAAAGGAATCCATGATGAATATATAGATATACTTAATTTAATGGGTGATGGTGATATTTCTCATCTTTCATTTGACAAAATTAGTGATTTGTGTAGGAAATATTCAAGAGGGAAAGCTTAAATTGGAGCAGGCATAAAAATCCTCTATCTAAAGTTACTAAATCAACTACTAAAGGTGTCAATAGAGAAAAAATAGGAAACTTGTTGGAGGGTTTTAAGACTTATCTTTTAAACACTCTTACTTCTAAAATAAATGACTTAAAAATTAGGAAAAAGAAGGAAGAGAAAGAGTTATTTTTGTCTATCTTTTGCACTAAATGTTGAAAGAAACATCCAATAAGAGAGTGCCATTTGGATAATATTCAAGTTTGTTTGATTTATGCAGATCCATATAAGATTGAGGAATGTCCTACCTTATGAGCTAAAAGTGACTTACCAAAGAGACTTCGAAAATAATGAGTCGATTTACAATATTGCACCTCGGAGACCTTGGCAATCACACTGGACAAGTATGTATCAAGATCCTAATCAACAAAATATTCCTTATTATAATGTTCCTCAAAATACATCGAATGCTCCAATGCCATGGCAAGTATGGCTTTCATAATAAGTCCAAAAGAATCCCTATCAACAAAGTTGGAGAATATTTTCTTATGGAAATGTACCTGCTCATCCTTATCCTCCACAAATTCAAGCCCCATGCCAACAACAACTGCACCAATAAACTTAACCTCCATATCAGCAAAACCCATATCATCTATACCCAAAAATGCAACAACCATATCCTCTCCTTCCACAACAACCACATTCTCCTCAACAACTACAACTAACTCAAATTCAACAATTACAACTTCCATCCAATAAAAAACCCCCATGACTTACACAACTTCCTTCTCAACCAATTGAAAATACAAAAAATAAAAGAGAAAAACTTGTTTATAATGTTGAATCTGAATCATTCCCTACATATCTCATAGCTGTAGTAAAATTACATAATTTTTTTGTACAATTACAGGAAAATTAAGTAAAATTACATGAATTTTATGTAATAGTAATTGATAGTCCTGTATGGTTATAGGAGATTATTTTTCAATCTAGTAGAGTTTTGAACTGAAAAACTACAATGATAATTGAAGAATAAACTGAAGAAATTGTAGATAAAATAGAAAAAAACAAAAACCCTTATAGAGAAACTAAAAACAAAAATGAAATAAATTGTCCCTTTGCAAGAATAACCTCAAACCTGTGGGATAGTTCCACTTCCCAAGAGATTGGTTCCTAAAAAACAAGACATACCAAAAACCATACCTAAATTTGATATTATTGATGATTAATTGAAGAATATTACTATAAATATTCATTTACTTAGAGAAATAAAGGATATACCTATTTATAGAAAAATAAGAGAATTGTGTACTAAAAGAGCTATAAAAAAACAAGATCCATCAACAATACAATTTATGGGTAGATTGGCCAGCCTAATGACTACTAAAATCATTGCAGAAAAAATTGTTGACCCATACATCCCTATTTTGACAATAGCACTCAACCAATTTTCTATTCCAAATACACTTATTGACCTATGTTCCACCATAAATGTAATGACAAAAGAAACCATGGATATCCTAGAAATAGACAACATTAGACGAACTCCAACAATGTCAGCATTGGATAATAGATAAAAAAATTAAACCTAACGAAATTGTAGAAGACATTATTGTTTCTATTGACTCTTTCGCATATCGAGTAGATTTTATGATCCTACAACCCAAATCCACATTAGGAGGACATCCTCTAATTTTGTGAAGACTATGGCTGGCAATTGTTGATGTGTATATTAGGTGTCATTCCAGAAATTTGACAATAACAAATGGTGATGAAATTAAAAACATTACTTTATACCCCCTTCCAAAATAGAATGTCAATTAAAGAAAGTTTGTTCGATGAAAATGAAATAGATGATGAAATAGTTCAGCGTTTGTTAACCATTGAACAAGCATTTAATCGCAAGGAAAATACTGATGAAAATCAAATTGATCATTTTTTCTCATCCTTATTTTCTATAGTATTTTAGGGGGAAATCATTTGGAACATCGACTACAACGGAAGATTTTGAAAATTTGAAAATAATGAGCAATCTGAAAAATTCTACAATTTTTGTTATTTCTCAACATACCATCATTCTTGTAATATCTAAGCTATCTAGTCTGTCATTCCTACAATCTCTCAAAACTCTGAAACTTTTGTACATTCTGAAATTCCTGTAAATTCTGAACCATCTTTGTTAAGTACCTAGAATTTTTCTTTGCATCCTCTTTTAGGAAATCATTTTTGAGAAACATGTATTGAGGATGGCTTAAAATCAACTTATTTATCAGTCTTTCTTATACCTTCAATATCAAATCCCTGCATTAAACTTATTTAAATTTCTCCTAGAAAGACTTTAACTATCAACTATAAATTAGAAAATTTCCAGAAAGATCAATTAATTATATTATTGCAGAAATATTCCAAAGATTTTGCTTGGGAATACATTGATATTCCAGGAATACATCTTGACATGTGCACACATCATATCTACATTTAAGAAAATGTTAAACATATTAGACAACCACAAAGAAGAATGAACCCTGCATTGAAAACAATTGTTAAAAAGGAACTCGAAAAACTATTAAATGTAGATTTTATATACCCTATATGTGACAACCAATGGGTTTGACCCTTGGTTATTGTTCTAAAAAAGAACAGTAATGGAGGGTATGCATAGACTAAGTGAACTTAATAAAGACACTCTAAAAGACCATTTTCCCTTGCCTTTCATACATCCAATCTTGGATAAATTGGTTGGAAAGAGATACTTTTCTTTCGTCGATGGTTTTAGTGGCTATAATCACATAAGAATAGCTGCGGCTGCCACATTTCAAAGGGCAGCCTTGGTTATTTTTTCTGATTTGATTCACAATTATGTGGAAGTATACATGGATGATTTCACTATTTGTGATAACACCTTTGAGGAAGCCATTGATAACCTAGAAAAGGTCTTAAAAAGAAGCCAAGAGTCAAATATTTCTTTAAGCAATGAAAAATGTTTTTTTTGTTTAATGAAGGAATTGCCCTTGGACACCATGTCTCTTTCTTGGGTATCAAGACAGATCCACATAAGGTTGAAGTAATTGTTAACTTGCCAACTCCATCTTTTGAGAGAGATATAAGAAGTTTTTTAGGCCATGTAGGCTATTATAGGTTTTTTATTAAAAAAAATTTAAAATTGGCTTGACATTGCTTAAACTTATGGCAAAATCTATTAAGTTATATTGGGACAATGACAACAAAATTGCTTTTGATGTGCTTAAAGAAAAACATTTTACAAATCGTGTGTTAAGCGGACCTTATTGCACACTACCTTTCCACATACCTATAGATGCTTCTAATTCAGCCATAGAATCAGTTTTAGGGAAAAAAGAACAACAAAGAACGTATGACATTTACTATATTAGTAAAAACTTGGCTCTGGCTGAAACTAATTACACTGTTACGAAAAATGATTTTTTGGCAGTTGTTTATTTAGTTAACAAGTTTCATCATTACATTATGGATTATGAAGTCTTTGTGCATACTAGCCATTCTCCTATTCGATACCTGATGAACACAACAATAGAAAATGGTAGAATTACAAGATGGATGCTATTATTATAGGAATATAACATCATGGTGTTAGATAAGTCAGGAAGAGAAAATCAGGTAGTAGATTTCCTTTCTTGAATCAACGATTCTGGTGAGATCATTCCTATAGTAGATAGTTTTCCTAATGAAAATTTATTTGCAATTTCTGTTATAACACCTTGGTTCACTGACATAGCCAATTATTTTTCTATAGGAAAATTTCCACTACACTTTTCATCAAAATAAAAGTAGAAAGTGATTAGAAAAAATGCTAGATACTCATGGATTCAAGGAGATCTTTTCTATATAGGAGTAGATAAGGCCATTTGTAGATGTGTTAGAGAAGATGAGATGATAGATATCTTGAAAGCATGTCATGACGAGCCATGTGGTGGAAATTTTTCAAATAAGGGGACAACCTATCAAATTCTAGAATTAGGATACTATTGGGCAAGCCTTTTTAAATATGCCAAAAATTATGTGAGAAGCCGTGATAGTTTTTAAAGAATGGGTCACCCAGTTGTAGCTAATGAAATGTCTCTTCATCCACAAGTTCTTGTAGAACATTTCCAGAAATGGGCCCTATATTTTGTGGGACCCATTAATCTAGTATCAAGGAAGAATATGTAAATACTGGTTTTCATAGATTATGTGACAGAGTGGGTAGAGGCAAAAGCTTTTGTAAGAGCCAATGAGCAATCAATAGTGGATTTTCTTTTTGAAGATATTTTTGTTTGTTTTGGGGTACCTAGAGAGATAGTTACTGATCAGGGGGCTCAATTTACATTAAATTTAGTTGATTCTATTATGAAGGAATATATAATCGAACACCAGAAGTCAACTCCTTATCATCCACATGGCAATGGCCAAGTGGAATCTACAAATAAGGTTTTAGAAGGCATATTGACAAACACTACTTGGATTCACAAAATAGATTAGGAAGAAAGGTTTCTTGAGGCATTATGGGCATACAAAACAACATGGAAGAGTACAATTGGCCATATCCCATATGAACTAGTTTATGGAAAACAAGTACTTTTTCCCATTGAATTTCAAGTCAAAACTTTCAAAATTGCAACAGAATTGGGATTAAACTTGTTTGAAGCTCAACAAAAAAGAGTTTTATAATTAAATGAACTAGATGAGATGTGATTATATGCTCTACATAAAACCACTCTTATACATCATCAAATAGCTAAATGGCATGATAGATTTATAAATAAGAAAGATTTCAAAGCTGGAGATTGGGCACTATTGTTTGACTCAAGATTTAAAGACTCCAATAGTAATTTTACTACTAATTGGTTAGGACCCTATGAAATTCACACTATGTTTTATAATGGTGTTGTAGAAGTAAAAACAATAGATGGATCAAACATCTCATTTATAGTCAATGGACATAGGCTAAAGTTGTATCATCAACCAATTTATAAAGAAGAATTTATTTCAAATTTTTAGCATGCAAAGATGGACATTATGGATAAAGGGGGTAATTCCCCTCATCCACTTTCATCTTGAATTTACACTTTTGAAAATAATGAGCTAACTTTATTCCTTATTATGCTCATTAAACTATGAGAAGGACATCTATACATTTAAGGTTTACCCCTTTATCCAATATTGATTGATTAATAACAGAAAAGTGTTAAATTATGGTATGTTCTATGCTTAGAGCAGTTTACTTATCTTTCTTTTTACTATCCATAGATTAGCAATCATATGTACATTCAGTAAAGTGCAGATAGAACATTTAAACGATCAACATAAAACAAGCCAATACAAGAGACACAAGATGTGGCAGCTAGCTAGGGACAAACCCCAATATGGAGAAACCCTTTGATCAAATCTTCTTTTATATTCAATAATCAACAAAGAGAAATAGTACAGAAGTCTGATTTATATCAGCAGCATAAAACCCTAGATCAGCCCTAAACTAGGGTAGTCAATATTTGTCAAACCGGAGGTCGGATCACCTTGATTCCTGTGCCAAAAAATTGCGGCTTTCCAAGGAGAGTCAGCTTCACCTACTTCGTAGTCAGAGAGAGAGAGAATGCTAGTAAATGCTGGTCAAAGTTTCAATCTGCAGCATGTAAACCCTAAAAAAATTGCGTCCTTCCTTCCCACATTTGAGAGAGAGACCTTTCTGTGCAGGAGAGAGAAGAGAGTCTTTTTCTGTGCAGGAGAGAGAGATGTGCGATGAGAAGTGAAGTGTGCAAATGAGGAGAATGATCCTTGTATTTATATGCAAAATGTTGATGATGAATAGGTGCGTCTGTTGGGCTTCTGAGCCTACATAAGTTGCTAGCTGACTTTGACAATTAGTCCATAATCTAAATAAATTCATATCTCCATAAATACTTATCGGAATCAGACAATATTTAGATCAATCTACACCTCTCGACGAGAGGAATCCAAGAAAAATATAATCAGCCATGAATAAGGTGACCCACATGAAGTTTGGCCCTAGTTTCCAATTTTAACACTCCCTCTCAACTAGGGAGAACTTCATCTGCAATCTGTCGGACTGTCACTGCTGTCCATCCATCAAATGCATTGTCCAGTATGGCTTGACCTTTCTACTTTGCTCTGATTTTCTCGAATTATGAAGAAGAAGAAATGATTGAGGGTGTATCATACCATCCTCCACTGACCCGAAGTCAATCTTAGAGTGTGTACCACTCTCACTGGTCCCAGACCAGTATCATTGATCCCAGATCAATGAAGGTCATCCTAGCATAGGGAGTACGGTAGATACAATGATGCATCCATCGGTACTACTATGGTCCCTATCCTCATTTCCCTGCTCATTGATCAGAAGAGAGGTACTTCCCATGAGTCCCAGACTGCATGGGTAGGATGCCTCGATATGAGAATTAATCATCCTATCCACAGGAGAGCGAATCATCCTGTCTAATGGATGCCATGGAGAACTAATCATCCTGGCCTATAGGAGAACGAATCATCCTTTTCCACAATCGCCATGGAGAACACATCATCCAAGCCCATAGGAGAATTAATCATCCTATTCCATAGACACCATGGAGAATGAATCATCCTGGCCCATAGGAGAACTAAGCATCCTGTTCCATAGTCACCACGTGGTGTCACAAGGGAAGGTTGAACCTTTTACCCTATACAAAGTGCACCAATAGGGGATGGTGAGTCACCTTGTGGTCATATGTCGCTCCAAGAAGTACCCTGCACCCCCCTGGAGCTCCCAGAGCTAAGTACATCATACTTGACCCTCATTAGAGGGTCTATGAATGACACCAAGTAGTTCTCGGAAAGTTAGGAATTTGATCTTTCCTAGGGGCTTTGTTAGAATGTCGACGACCTATTCATCTGTACCGATATGTTGGAGCCTTATTGCTCCTCTCTGCACCATATCTCGAATATAGTGGTACCTGATATCGATATGCTTGGAGTGATCATGAAATATGGGATTTTGTGATAAATGGATCTTGCTCTGGTTGTCACATAGAATCATAGTGGTATCCAATGTAAATTCAAACAGCTCATTGAAGAGCTTTCGCAACCAGACTGCCTCATAGGAGGCCATGCTAGCAACAATGTATTCTACCTCGGCGGTGCTCAGAGCCACTGACTTCTGCTTCCTGCTCATCTAGGATATCGAGGCAGATCCAAAAGAGAAACATCACCCAGATGTGCTCTTTCGATCCTCCACATTTCCTACCCAATCAACATCAGTATACCCAAGTAGTCTCATGCTTCCGACAATGTATCTTAGTCCATGAGTGATTGTGCCATGAAGATATCTCAACAGATTCTTGGCACCAATCCAATGTGAGTGACGAGGCTCAACCATATGTTGGCTTAAAGTGTTGATTGCAAAGCATATATCTAGACAGGAGTTCACCAAGAACATTAATGCTCCGATGAGCTGTCAATACTCGATAGCATTTTGTAAAATAGGTCCAGCAGCACTACCACTTAACTTCTTAAAGTTAAGCTTCATTGGGGGTAGTTATGGGCTTGCAGTCCACCATGCTGAATCTTTCCAATATCTTCACCACATGCTTTCCTTGAGATAGGAAAATCTCCCCTGGTTTCTGCTAGACTTCGAGTCCTAGGAAATAGTGCATGACTCCTAAATCTTTCATCTCGAATTCAGAAGCTAGATCCCTCTTACATTTGTGAATGAGAGGGTTTGCACCTATTAGGAAGAGGTTGTCAACATAAAGCACTAGTATGAGAGGCTTGTCTTCTATAACCTTAAAGTAAAGGTTAGGGTCAGCTTCACTCCTAGTGAATCATAGCTTCATCAAGTAGCTATCGATCCTCTCATACCATGCTTGGGGTGCTTGCTTTATCCCATAGAGGGCCTTCTTCAACCTGCACACATGAGATTCTCGATCATAAATCTCAAATCCTTCAGGTTTCTCCACATAGACCTCCTCTTTGATCGAACCATGTAAGAATGTAGTCTTGGCATCCATCTAATGTAGGTTCCATCCTTACGAAGCAGCAAGGGCTATGATCAAGCAGATAGTGGTATATCGGGAAACAGGTGCAAATATCTGGTCATATTCTATACCTTCTTTCTGGGAGAAGCCTCGAGTGACAAAACAAGCCTTATACTTTTCCGTACTTCCATAACCTGCATGCTTTATCTTGTAAAGCCATTTAGAAGTGACAACTGTCTTGTCCTCGGGTTTGGGGACCACATCCTAGACATCATTCTTCATAATAGACTCATATTATTTGGTCATAGCATCCTTCCATACTTGATGCTTGACGTCATATGTGAATGATGAAGGCTCATTTTGGATGATCGTGCTCATGATAGTCAAGTATCCTTGATACCTGTTCGGCTTCTTACTTTCACGGAAGGTTACATGGGGAGTTGTGTGTCCTTTAGCATCATCAAGCGTCCCCCTAAGCCATGAAGGCCTCTTCCTTGAAGAGGAAGGCTCAGGTGGTGGAGGATTAATAGCATCCATAGGTTCTTCCACATCGGGCATTGTGTCATCTTCCTTTTCCTTCGGTTCCCCGGTGTTAGTGTCTTTAGATCCCCTTAAAGTAGGAAGATTGTCTACTTTGCTAAGAGCCATATCTTCGTCAAAGGTGAGATCATGACTAATCTCGACTTCCCTTTAACCAGCTACATAGATTCTATAGCCCTTAGTATTTTCGCTATAGCCCACGAAGATTCCTTTCTCTCTAGATGCACCCAATTTATTCCTTTTCTCTTTCGGCACATGAAAATATATAGGGCTTCCAAAAATAGTAAAATAAGATATGCCAGGTTTCTTACCGGTGAACATTTATTCAGGAGTTTTGGAACCCAATGCTTGATGAGGGCATCAGTTTTGTACATATACGGCGGTGTTTGCAGCTTTAGCCCATAGAAACTTCAAAAGTCTTTGATCATGGAGCATAGCACAGATAACTTCCACAATCATACGGTTCTTCTTTTCTACCACACCATTCTTCTCAGGAGTATAGGGTGTAGTAGTCTCCCTCTTAATGCCAGCCTCTTTACAAAAGTCATGAAACTCATTATATTCATATTCAGTCCCATTATCAATCCTTAGGATCTTGATCTTCTTTTCAGTTTGATTCTCGATCAAGGCTTTGAAGTGTCGAAACCAGGAGAACACTTCATCCTTATTTTTCAAGAAATATATCCAAGTCTTGCGAGAATAATCATCTGTAAAAGTGAGGTAATATAAATATCCTCCCAAGGAGTTCATAGGTATCATACCAGATATGTCTAAGTCAACTAATTGCAATATATTGGAGGTCTTACTTTGGCTTGAGGGGAATGGTCCCCTTTTTAGCTTTCCTTCGGCACATCCTGGACATACACCTTCTTGCTCTAATATGTGTAGAAATTTCACCTGTAGATCAAACTGATATATGCAATGTACTAAAGCATAATACTTGATCTAGTACTACAAAACATTAAGCGGAAGCATAATCGAATTCATGAGCAACATCAAGCATAAACACATATAACTGATCAAGAGAAATAATCAACCATAACACAAGATATATCACTGGGGAAAGCACCAGCATAAAACCCCAACTCTGTATTATCAATCAAGTGGAAATCCTATTGAGGTTACAAAAAGAATCAACTCAAGAGCTATCATGTACTCTCTGCAATTAGAAGATAAAGATCATAGACTACCTAGGCCTCAATATATAGGCCACAAGTCATCCAATCCCCTATTTCCTTGTGCAATTTTTATTGGGGTCCAATTACAAAACATATGTGAATTGGCCCCAGATCATACCTGCTGTCAACCTCAAGTCCAACTACGCAATCCTTGAGGACACTAGTTCCTCCTGCATGCAAGAAATACTTACTAGAAATATCCTGGCATCTGATAGTACATTGTCCATCATTTGATCTCAACTGGGTCTTTGTCTGAACTGCCATACATCAGTTATCCATGCGAAAATACTCAGTTATCTGAAATAATAGTTGTCACATGCATGCAAACATCAACAAACTATATCTCATTAATTTAACAACTTGTTAAATTAATCTAACTGGACTTGACTAAGTTAAACTAAGTCAACTGATCCTCCCATTATAGAACTCATACTTGATTCCTCAATCAGTGGGACAACTAATTGCATGTTCTCACAAAGACTTCAACCCCCCTTGTTCATTTAAGAGTTGTCTAAAATACTAAATGAACAGGGACCCTTAATTAAATTTTTAAGAAAAAAAAAGTTTTTCTTTCTTCAAAATAAGGTTACCATCGTAAGCTTGGAAAGGTCTTTCGAATATTTTTAAACTAAGTCTACGATAAGGTAAAAGTCTTTAAAAACTGCGTTGCAAAAAAGATAGGAAATGCCTTCATTCCCCTATAATATCAGTATGTGCAAGCCCCCCGTGTTAAGCATAACATCATATCGCAATGAAGTAATGCTCATAAGGAAAAACCTCAAGATCTGCCGATCTGCGATAACACCGATCGCAAGATCGCATATCGCAGAAATAAACTGGCAATACTTGACAAACATTAAACTTCTGCAACCTGCGATGTTGCGATCGCTGCGATGGTGCAATCTGCGATCTTGCGATTTGCGATTGGCGCGATTTGCGATGGCACGATCTTCGATGTTACGTAAGCAAATCATGAATCACTTAATCACGAATCCTTTGGGCGCGCCATTCAAAGAAAAGCCACTTACCATAATCTGACCCAAAATCATGCGCTTTTAATGATAGTAAATGGATTAGTTGTCAATTATTAAATGAAATGAAGACGCGTGCTTTTGTAAAGAATTACTTCACGTAAAGTGGCATATTTGATATATCTGTTGCATTTAAAACTCTCCCATCACCTTTCTTAATCAGTCATTTCCACTTCACTCGTAATCTGCAGGAACGAAGAGCTAAGACGATTCAAAGCCGAACGCAGGAGAAAATGGGAAAGAAACATAAAACTCAAGGCTCCGAGGCGAAGGAAAAGACGAAGGAGATGGTGCCTTTGTATACATACACTGCCTGCAACAGGGATGCAGGAATTTCGACATGGGAAGGCATGTATAGGCTGCTGGAGGAAGAAAATCCTAGAGTAATGAAGTTTGATACTACCGCGGGCTCGCAACACTATTCTGAGGCATCCTTAGAGGAGATAGCATGTTCATTTCTTCACCGAATAACAGCTAGACCCAAAAATTTACCGTATACATATATGATCAAGTGGATACTTGACAATGCAGAGTTACACGACAAACAATTCAAGGTTTAGGGACATGGGCTCATAGGATCATTCACCGCGCAAGACTTAAAGCTTATGTATCATCTTCCTGAACCTCAGACGACCTACAATGCATAATTTGTCAAGAAATTTGCAGCAGAGAACCCAAACCTGGCAGAGACCACTAAAGACTAGTCCAGAAAAGAGGAGCCGCTCAAAAAGGACAAAAACGGTATGTACAGCACTGGTTCCCTCACCTCTCCGTATTGTTTTGCTGCGGCTATGCTTTGTAGGTTATTTGGGATGCCGGACATCAATAAATTTTCATCTGAATGGCTACCACTCATAGACGCTGCCACAAATGCCGATATTGTGGATTGGGCCAAGATATATTTTGATAATCTATACACGGCTGTTATGAATTACCGGTCTAAAAGATCCTTGTCTCAAAAGATCTATCCCCCTTTTTATCTGTCCACATATGTTATGGATACGGAATACTTAGCTTGGCAGGACGAAGAGGAAGGGAAAAGAGAAAATGCACCCAGAATAAACGAGAGTCATAAGGAATTGCTCTTTAACAAATGGGACGATCAAATCAGGCAGGCAGAATAAGCAGCGGAGACAGTGGCCACGCAGGCAAACATTCTTATCGACTGTGTAAATGAAAATTTACACAGGGCCAACTTAATCGCAGAAACCACCCCAAGGTACCTACCAAATAAATCACGACTGGAGGCAAAATGGAAGTAGAAGGCGCAGGAAAAGGGAAAAGTGATCCAGGCATTGAACAGGTTAAATTGGGAGTGTTACTAGGCATACTTAGTCAAGCCACACAGTCAATGGATGACTGTGAAATGCATCATAAAATCAGCCGAGAAAGTAGTGCCAGCTCTCATAGTTTCTGTTTTCGCAGCCCAGCTCAGTGCAGAAGTCGGCCAACCGACTCTTCTCAAGTCCATGATGAACACTTGTAGTTTTAAAGACCAAGTTCAGAAGTAGATTATTTTTAGAAGTTTGTTTTTTCTTTTTATTAGATTAGAAAAAGGACGGTCATTTGAAAACCGTATCCTAAAATTTTGTAAAAACACTATTATTAGAAT
>APFE031409496.1:0-29663 GCA_000404065.3 Pinus taeda | reverse complement strand
CCCACCGGCCCTGGAAAGTGCTCTGATACCACTTGTTATGCTCTTAACCTGCAAATGATACCCAAATATAGAATATGCGAAGAAAAGATACCCAGAACATAGAATAGCAATGATTTTATTATTTAGATAGTAATGTTCACTTGCCTCTTCGAGGGGGCAACCTCCAATAGAGCAGAGCTCGATTACAAAATAAGACACGATGCTCCTCGCAGGGAGTTTCTATCCTTTATATATGACTCGTACATGCAATACCACAGGCCAATACCGTGGTATTACTAATACCATCTATCTAATACTATGACCCATTTGCAACTAACTGTGGTTCCGTTATTAATTGCGGATTAACCACTTACAATTATTAATATGGGATTTATTGACTCTTGACTATGACGTGGTCCCATTACATAGATAAGGGGGTTAGGGTGGGACCCTAACAGATATTTGTATTTCATAGTTACAAATATCACTTTTACTCAAACCAAGTTATTTCAAACCATTGTGTTCTCTATTCGGCGATTGTAAAAAATTATGTAATGTCAAGTCTATTATTCTATGTTATACCACTGCCTACTAGAATATTACCTCAAGCTTCTTGCAGACTCTTAGTACCAAGCTAAACATGGCTACCGCAGGTGTAGTACGAACAAGTCCATATGGGATAGCCATTCCAGAAATATTTATGGCATGTACAATTCAATTTCATAGAGAAAGCCTACTTCCATTTTTTGAAAGATTTCAAGGACCCAAAGCATCAGTTATAGAGGAATTTGCTAGCACATTTAACAGAGAAATCACAAAGGTCGGTGATCTCACAATTAGAATTTCAAAGGAAACCCTAGCTAGGGTTACAAGTCTAGATCCAAGTGGTGAAAAGTGGTTCAAAGGGAAGAGAATAAAGAACAAAGCATGGATTGGGTTTTTAAGAGGATCAAACCAAAATGTCAGTTAGATGAAGGGAGTGCCAAGGTGGTGGTTGAAGGACCCATGGACCAATGTGGTTTATTTCCTTCATAATTACATTACCTGCAAGGGAAGGTACATTATCATTTTCCTTTACCATATCCACCTCCTTGAACATGTGAAAAGTCATACTAGGATGATTAATTTCTGTTTTTCCTATGTAAGAGTTTGTTCAAAATGTCAATCGTGGTTCAAAAATGTAGACGAAATAGAGGAAGAATCTTATATCATCATGGATTGATAAAATTATTGGTTCTAGATGAGTTGAATAAATTAAACCAAATCTAGAATGACTTCTTGCAAATAAACCATTTCTAAGTTGAAGAGGCAGGGCTTCCTAAAAACCCTAATGAAATAAAACTAAGCCACGATGAGGGTTAAACTAAAGAAAAAATCCACAAGAACTAGGGAATCCTATTCCATAATTACATGAAAATCTAGGACCTTAGAGCCAATACAAAATTGAAGAATATAGGGAAGAAGAACATAATAGATAGGAAAAACATAAAGAACGAGAATCCTCACCTTCACTAGAGGTTATTGGCTCCTCCTATACTAGCAAGAAATTTTGCCATAGAGCTAGGTATTCAACTTTATTGTTGGTTTCATATCCCAACTATTAGTTTATTGTAGCATTAGACAAGTATTCTAGTCTCGAAATATGCTAAGAAGCTAAGGAACACAGGATCTCCAAAACCTAGAAAATGTTTCGCAAAATAAGCTTAGGAAACACCTTAATTAAATTGATTTTCCATAATTAAATATTTTCTAAGTCTAACTTAGGAAAATTGGTAAATTAAGTTAATTAATTAAGGATGTTCAAGATTACTCTAGAGATTTATATTGATGAAGTCTAATTGATCTTAGTAATTGATGGAGATATAATCATGGTCGTTGAATAGTCAATGAGAGATTATAAGAGAAACTCGAAGGAATGGAGAGAGATAGAATCAAGCATTAGAGATATCGATGTGATCATGTTGTGAGAGATAGATCGAGCTACCCAGTTCGTAGCTTTCAATGAGGGTACATTTCGAGCCAGAAGGAGAGAAACAAATAATTTGGGAGTAGGAGTTCAGAGAGTCTCCAAGTGATTTTGTAGTGTCGAAGTGGTGGGAAAAGGGAGGTTGAAATTCATCTACAGGGATGTTGTACAAGCAATGTGAATAGCTAGAAACCATTGAACAATTTTTCGGAAGAGGGTTGATTTAGTTATCGGAGGTCAAATCAGCTTCGAGGAAAAACTAGTCAATTCCAGAGGTAGAGGGAGGCAGGATTACTCACTTTGAGCCAGTTTCCAGGCAATAAGAGTTATCTAGAGCCAGCAATGTGAGTTCCAAGCTACAGTGCAAGTAGTCAGTGTGGGGTTTGAGCAAGCTAGAGGAGGCCAAGTTGATTAGCAGAGGATATCTTTGATCCCCAGATTATTTTCCCGTCGTATTTCCAGAGGATTGCAAGTTGGGCATCTAGATTGTAATTATTCTCAAATTGTTTCATAATAAATAAACCTCATCTACTGCACTGATTTTCCCTACGGGTTTTTTAAAAAAAAAAATAGTCCAAAAATATTGGTGTCTAGTTTTATGTGTGTGCATCTATTTCTCAGTTCTTGATTTTATATTTTTTAGCATATTTTTATTGTGAAGAATGCATCAATTATTTATTCGTTATTTGTTGTAAACAAATAGACTGCTAATGATTAGAAGAATGAACTCTAGTTGATGCATTTAAGGAAATTTCACATGGTATCAAAGAAAAGAAGATTATGTCAGAGGCTCAGAAGCGAAGGAAGCAATTTTATGAAGTTTCAGATGGAGACCTGAGGCACCAGTTTCCAGATCTGTGCAGTCCAAGCCAGAGGTGAATATCAAAGAGGCAAAAAATCATTTTCCAGTTCAGGTGAAGGAGAAGTTTGATTTTGCCTCATATTCTTAGTAGCAGGTGTAGGAGTGTTGGAGAGAGGCTTCTGGTGAGCATATAAGATGATTTACAGAGTATATATGGGCATATAGATTTGTAGCAAGGGTTTGTAGTTGCAAATTTGCGCAGGGAAAGGAGAGAAAAGAACACAGAGAGGAAATTTCCAATTATTTATCAGAGGATTTCCAATTTCCAGTGTTCAGGAGGAGATTTGTGATTTACAGTAATAGAAATTCATAGCAGACTTGCTAGTTCATCTAGTGCATACCTAAGGAGCAGCAATACATGTCAGAATTCGGAGAAGGACTTCTAGAAGATAGAGCGAGTTGCCTAGTGGAGGAGTAGCAGGTAGTGCGAGTGCCAGAGAAGGATTTCCATAGGTAGGTTAGACCATATCTATGCATTCCAAAGGGAGTGCGAGTCGCAGAAGGAAGGTTGAGAAGGAAGGAGCAAGAGATTTCTAGCACTAGTCTCCAATTTATTTGAGTTTTGTAAAGATGGCCACAACAACACTCAGATATCAGGACAAACTTGACAGAGCCTCTAATTTTAGCCTCCGGAAAGCCATAATGCAACTCCTACTAGATGAGCATGGATTGAGGGAGTTTGTGACAAATTTCATGGCAGGACTAGAAGACCCACAATAGCTGGAGACCATCAAAAAAGAGATGGCCAAGACTAAGAGGATGGTCCTAGACAAGGTTTAGGATCACATTGTCCCGCATATTGCAAATAATAATATGACAAAAGATATACGAGATATTATTGTGAAGCTATACTGAATTCCATATGAGAATTGTAAAATGATTCTCAAGGAGAAGTTGAGGACAATTAAGATGTAGAAGGGCGAGGATGTTACTTCCTATCTCACTTGGATTCAAAGAATCAAATACGAACTTGTAGTTGTAGGGGAGAAACCAATAGACAATGAGTTGGTGCCCACGATTCTCAATGGATTCTCCAAGGAGCAGCGTACGTTCATCTAGAAATGACTTCACTCAGGGAGAGGACTAACTCTTGACGGATGTTCATCGGTCGTGAAGTTTTAACTCTATTGGATTTTGAGTTTTTATATTCTTAATTACTCATAATTATAAGTATAAGTGATATCTTTTTTATTATTAAAAATATTTATATGTATATACTTAATATAATAATTTAATAAAAATAATATTGTGAAATAAATAATAGATTTTTTTGTTTAAATAAAATATTATAAGTATGGATTCAAACAAGTAAGGGAGGAAAATTATTGAGAGGAAAATAATAAATAAAACTTTTGTTAACCATAAAGGCTTTTTTTATATTTTTCCACTAATATAAAAAGTGCATTTAAGTTGGATTTCTCCCTCGTTTTTCCAGCCTTTCTGTTAATCCATATAATTGATGGAGAAAATAATTAATGTATAATAGATGTAAAAGAACCAAAAGATTGGTTAATTATCCAAATTATTAATTTACTTAGGTTGAAGTGGAAATAATATAAAATATCATTTTAAAAGATGATATAAAACAAAAACAAAAAAAAATTATTACAGCTCGTATTGTTATATATATAACTATAAGTATAAATAATTAAGTCTTCTTGATATAAATTATTATCATGCAATATAAAATTATTATCATGTATTTAACGTGCACACACCTTAACCATTCGGTCCAAGAGAAGGTTATCTTGAATGTTGCCATGACTAAGTAATCCCAAATTATTTATTTGTGGTGGGGTGGGCTAGTCGGATGTGAGGTGGTCTTGCTTCGAACCTTTGTTCTAGATTTGAGAGACCTCTACTTCATTAAAGCTTTCATTATTTTCATAAGGTAATGGAATATAAATTTTATTTTATTTTTATATAGGAGTTATTTTAATGTTTCTAAAAATATACAAATGTTGGGTTATTATAATATATAAAAGTGGTTAAGTTTAATTTATTTGATTATTTTTATTTTGAAATAAGAATGTAGGAATAATAAATGGTTTTATATTAATAAATATTACATATATTTTATTGATTAATAAAATGGTGCTAAAAAATGTTGAATATAAAACTTAAATTTTAATTATTTTATGTGATATTAGTAGAATTTGATAAGGTATTTTCGGAATATTTTATATACATTAATTATTGATAGTTGACAAATTAGATTTAGAATTGTGAACTTTATGAATTTCATGGTTGATTTATATTATGTTAACTTCAATCATTTTGATGATATTTTGAATATAGTTAGTAATAATATTTTGAATGTAAATTAGTTATTGATAAGATTTAATAAGTTTGAATACATAATAAGTATAAAAGAAGAGTAATTCATTTAACTTTGTGGAAAAATAGATTAGATAATTTATATAGAAACAAATTGGATTGTAAATAGTTTATAGTTGCAATTATTTTTGAAGCATTAACAATGTTTAACTTTCATTAATTATTGATTTTTTTTTTTTTTTGTAAGAAAATATATTTACATTATATTAACAAGCAGGAAGTTACAAAAATTTATAGCCAAGAGTGCATTCTCTACCTCTCAAGGAGGAAACCAAAGATGAAAAGCATAATGGCTCTACCCAAGGATGGAGAAACTAGAACCCTGCAGTTTTGCAGTTTGCATAACCATATAACAATTAACCAAAATCATGCCTATGATAATAAACAATAGATAGTTGTTGTATGAAGAGTAAAAAATGGTGCAAATCAAGCCATAGGGCTTCAACACACTGAGATGTTAGCCTTCAAAAAGAGGAGCAATGAGGTGGCCTACAAAGAGGCCAAATTGAAGTGAAAAAATTGACATGAGAGTCGTCATGCTGCTAAGATGCTAAATCCTGCCACACTGAAATTGCATTGTGGTCACACTGGTACCACATTGCACCTGGGCACTACCTTGAACTTGCATGCTATTAATGTCCACTGGAATCTCCTCCAAAATTAGCATCCATAGACACTAGGTCGAGGAGGAGACGAGGGCGCATTAACTATCGAGGGGACAGGAACATGGGAAGGAGGGGATGGGCCATGGAGGTAGAGAAAAGGAGCCAACTGGTGGAGAATGGGAGGGGGAAGGAGCCAAGGAGGACGAGGGTGGGATGTTGTGTGGAATTTCCACGCAGAGGACTCTGGCAAGGCACTTGAGCAAAGAGATAGAATGACTATGGTGAGCAGAGAGCTCAACAATCCAGCCGAAAACTCTCATTCTCTCTTGGGCTCGCTCATTTAGCTGATGCGCGAGGAGGGTCCTGAGTGCCCAAAGCATCAGGCGACCCCTGTGAATTTTACCCTCCTTCATAGCCAAGAACTCCCTACGAATGTAATTAGGAATGATGTTGTCAAACATTGCAGTGGTGCCAGTGTCATCGAAGGTGGTGGGGTGGCACTCCTGACCTCTTCCTTTATCAGGGCGCCAGACCCTCCCTCTATTGCAATTCATGGTCAGAAGACCACAGAGCAAAATTGCAAATACAAATCTAGGAAAAGCGTCAAGGAGAATGACAGAGGGAGAATGGAGCCTGGAGAAGGGAATGAGCATGGGGAATGAAATGTTTATTGCAAGGGTATGGCAGCAGAGGAGTCTCGTATGTAGACAACTGGGGCGCAGGATGGGGAGTGAATGTGAGGAGCGCCACTTGGTGAGGTATGTGAGTCATGTGGTGGTTGTTGTTCATGTGCCTTGGGATGAGTGTTTGATGTTGTTGGGTCACCTTAATCCAGGGAGAGGTGATCTCATTTTGCCAGTTGCAGACACTAAGGAAGCTAGTCCGTGATCACTGGGGAAGAAGGAGACCAATTTTTATTGGGTCGGTGATCATCAATACCTTTATTAGAAATATGATCAACGAGAGAATTGACCTTACGCTTGACGTGAGAAAAAACAATAGCTTCTCTCTATGAGAGGATGTGAGCCAACTATTGAACAAGATATTCCAAGCATTAGGCTATGGATTGCTTAGTGGCTAGGGATCGATTGAGAATACATTTGGAAATTTGGATGGTGATCTAAGATTCCCCTTCGACCACTAGGGGGAAGAGGCGAATTTTTTGAGCAATCTGAAGGCCTTCGATCATAGCTCTCATTTTAGATGCATTTTTCTCTTAAAACCGATTTAGCCCCTATATAGGCATATGATATGCCCTATGTGATTCCTAAAGACTCCACCAATACCTGCTTCACCCGAATTCTCCTTTGAGAGTCTATCTAAATTGAGATTGAGGTGGGGGGGAGGAGGGGACACCAAGAAGAGGAAGAAGAGGAAATTAGATGGGGAGATGAAGTAGGAGGGCCAAGATTGGGAAATTTGATGTTCTACCAAGTAAGGATTTTTTTATTTTTTATTTTTTATTTTTTATTTATTTATTTATTTTATTATTTATTTATTATTATTTATTTTATTTTATTTTTATTTATTTATTTATTTTTTTTTTTTCCCGATGATGGAGCTTGATGATCCTGAGACAACCAATCAATAAGGGCTATGGATTCCTCCAAGTGCTTGTGAAAGAAATGTCATATATCATTAGGCAATCTAGAGGAATGGTTGAAGATTTTGTGATTACATTCATTCTAGACGTCACAGGCTAAGAAGAGAGGAGCAGTGAAACAGATGCAGTTGAGAATAGAATTGTTGAAAGGTGGGACAAACCATTGATTTAGGGTGTGGCCGATGCAACCAGAATCTTTGTTGGATTTGATAAAACCATGCTCCAACCTACTCCAAAGGCAGTCAATGTAGGGACAAATATGTAAGAGATGATATAGGGTCTCCAATTGTCTGAGGCATAGAAGGAATCTCAAAGGCCCCTGAAATCATTTTTTGATTAGATTGTCCCAGGTGAGGACTCAGCGCTTGGTGAGAATCCATAGAAATGATTTGACTTTTGGTCAAGTTTTAAAGCTCCATAACTTAGCCCACAGGGGTCTCGCTCAACAAGGATGGGAGAGGAGTGAAGATGGTAAGCTTCCTTGACTGAGAACTTGTTAGAGTTTGTGTAGCCCCATCTGAGAATGTCCTTTGCATCCCTTCTGTCAAATTTTCTTTTGAGGAGATATTGTTGAAGGTGCAATAGATTGTGATCATTGTCCTCCTCCGGACATAGAATGCATGTCACCTAGTTGCAATGGTCAAGCCATTCTGTATATGACCAAAATTGTTGAACTGAGATTTTCCCTGTACTGAGAGCTTGTGCCTGGCTAAGAGGGGCAGGGATCACATTGGCCAAACTTGGTTGTTCTTGCTAGGAGTCATTCCAAAAATCGATAGTACATCCATCTGAATCTCCTAGAAGCAATGGGAGTGGATCAGAGAGTGGTCTTGACTAGCCAAATTTTAGATTAGCGACCTTGAGGGGATGTGGGATAAGCAGACCAGGTCTTGTTAGGAAATGTTGTTAGGATATTTTTCCTACTAGAGTTTGGCCCATGGGTCTTGCTTGTGTTTAATCCATCTCCACTAGATTTTGGATTCCATGACTGTGATTACCTTCAACAGGTCCTTGAGCCCCAGTCCACCATGTTTTTTTGGGAGGCAGAGGGTATCCCATTTAAATAAGGGCCCTTTTTTCTTGAGGTCGGCTCCTCCCTAGAAGAAAGTATGCTGGATGTTTTTGATACTTTTGAGGACCCATTTTGGAGTGGCTATAATTGAGAAAAGATAGAGGAGCATAGCTTGGAGGATAGACTTGAGGAGGGTGGGTCTACTAGCGATGTGGAGGTCTCGATGGGTCCAACAACTAAGATTAGAGGAGAGCTTGTTGATCAAATTATGCTAGGATGAGTGCTTGATTATGGACTCAATGAGGGGGGCTCCCAAATATTTGGAGGGGAGAGTCATTGGGGAGAAGTTGAGTATGCATTGGATATTGCGCTAAGTGATGGTCGAGGTATTGAAGAAGAATATTTTTTGTTTTTACCTATTTATGTCCAAACCAAAGGCTATTGAAAAGAGGTTGAGGATATATTTTACCTTTCTAGGCTCTTATTGAGGGATGATTCATGAGGAGAGTGTCATCAATGAATTGCTAGTGGGAGAGCATAGAATTACCATGGATGGATAGTCCTTTGAGAGCACCTTCGAACATAACGTATTTGATGGCACGACCAAGGCCCTCAGCCATGAGGATGAACAAGAATGGGAAGAGTGGGTCACCTTAACGAATGCCTCTGGAGGAGAGGAAGGTTTTGTATGGAGATCCATTGACCAAGATGGAGAAAAAAAGGGGTGGAGATGAGATACATGACCCATTAAATCCATGGAGCATCAAATCCAAAGGATTTTAGTGTGTTCTCAATATAATCCCAGATTAGTTTTTCAAAGGCTTTGGACATGTCCAGTTTTAGCAACATACAAAGTTTTTTAAGGAATTTTAGAGAATGGATGGTTTCGTGGGCTAGTATAATTCCATCAAAGATTTGTTTGCCTTCAACATAGTTTGATTTCTCCTAGGAGATGAGGAGAGGAAGGAGAGGCTTGAGTCTTTTGGTTATGAATTTGGAGATAATTTTATAAATGAAATTGCTTAAAGTTATGGGTTTGTATCTACCTAGTGAGGTTGCATTGTCTTCCTTTGGAATGAGAGCCAAAAATGTAGCATTGAAGGCCTACAGAATGGATCTGGAACTTCTGGACTCCTCCACTACCTCATGGATTTCCTTCCCTAGAAAGTACCAACATAGTTTGAGGAAAGAGGCTGTGAAGCCATCTAGGCTAATGGCCTTGGTATCATCCATTTGAGAAAGGGATTCCTAGATCTCTGATTCCGAGATAGACCTCATGAGGGATTCATTGTGCTCGGTTGTGACTAGATGGAGGATCTTGGCTTAGATTTGATTGATTTTATCTCCACGTTGAGTTGCTAGCTCTTGGAGAATGTTGGAGAAGTGGTTGACCAATCCTTGTTCAATATCCTCTTGAGTTTCCACAATTGTGCCTATTTTTGTTCTAAGGAGGGATATTATATTGTTGACCTTGTGTTGAATGGTGGATTTATGGAATAAGGAGGTGTTGTGCTCTCCATCTTTCAACCAATGCACTCTCGACTTCTGCTTTTAGTATATTTCCTTTTATTTATAACGATCCTCCGACAGTTTGAGAAGAGAATCCTCATGAGATGAAGTTTCCTTAGAGCAGCCATTAAGGATAATTTCTTGTTGAAGAGAGGTCATTTCCTTTTCTACAAGCTCTTTTTCACAAAATATGTTTCCAAACTCTTCTTTGTTCCATTTTTTAATTACAAGTTTGACATGCTTGAGTTTCTGTTGAAAGATGTACATTTTGGACCCCTTATGAATATCCATTCATTTCCACCATCCCTCAATCTTGGAGATGATGTTAGGATCAGTGGACCATAATTGTTTGGATGTGAAGGGTTTCTTCAGGGGCTTGCTAAATGTTCTCCATGTAAGGGTTATGGGCAAGTGGTCAGAGCCTACAAAAGGGAGTATGGTTGTCGATATTTCCTCACCATTAAGTAGGAAGTCCTCCTAGACAAGGAATCTATCCAAGCAAGAGGAAATTTGGGAAGAACCACCTCTTTATTGTTCCAGGTATAGATTCCATTGGTTGTTTTGATGTCAACAAGGCTAGATTCCTCAATGAAGGAATTTAGCATTTTGGATTCATGGCCAAGCTGGCGAAGACCCCCTTTCTTTTCCTAGAGAGAGGTGATAATATTGAATTCACCATCATTAATCCATTTGGAGGGGTCCATATGGCGCCTGAGTGATGAAAGGTGCTCTAGCAGGGCTAACTTTTTGGGTGGGGTTTGGGATCCATAGACACTCGAGGTGGAGCCATGAATGTTCGTTCCAAGTAGATGGAAGGAGGATGTAACAATAGTTGGCTTTAGGGAGAGGGATTCCATACCTATTTGGGGGGGGGGGGGGTTTTCCAAGCTATGCCCAAGCCTCCCAAGATTTGCTCCACATCCATTTTTATGATTTTGGAAACTTTCTAGATCTTGGAGATTATTGAAGAGAACTCTTGACTAGAGCATTTAGTTTCTTGGATGAGCAATATTGTAGGTTGGTCCTGCTGGATCTTCCTACGAAGAACTATGTTCTTTGAGGATTTTTTCATTCCATTTATGTTATAGGATATGATATTCATGGAGACAGGGTTGGTTGAGAGGAGCATATATCCAAGATCTACTTGTATTTCCCCGATTCCACTAGCTTTGGACACAATGTGTCTAGTCTTTGGAGGGTCGATTTTCTACCTCATTTTTTGAATTCCTTTCCACTTTTCTTTCCTTGCTTGTTTTTTATTGTTTGGACTCCTAACTCCATTTTGGATTTTTCTTTTTGGAGAGTTATGACAAGGAGATGGATCTACTTTTTCGGAATCACGTTGGTTGCATTCTTGCGACAAGCATCTTCCATGACTATGACGTCCAGTCCTCCGAGGTCTGTGAAATATTCTTCTTTGGACATAAGAGTGTCTTCTTCCTAGGTTGTACATTCCTATTTCATTAGGGTTTTCGTGGCTTCTGAGATTTTCCCTTTGTTTGTAGCCATGTCTAGATCTTGGGTTGTGCTTGGTTCAACATCAGAAGGCTCTTTGGGGATGTTTGTGGTGTCCTCAAGAAAATATTCCAAAACATCAAAGTTTTTGCTTGAATTTGAGTGCTTGTTCTACGAGGGTTGTCCCTTCTTCTTTGTGTGCCTCCGTTTGGGGGGGATCTTGGTGAAGTCATCCTCATATTGTTGGCTAGGGTTGGGGGTGGATTGTTTAGGGTCGTTGAGTAGGTAGTCCCTGAACAAGTGGCCATGTTGATGGTATTTCCTGCATATGAAGGGCACATGTTCATATTCCAACATTTGGAACCAGTATTTGTCTTCAAATTCTAGGGCTATGACTTCTAGGAGAGAGCCAAAAATGTCCATGTAGACACACATCCTTGCATAGGTTGCATAGAAGCCTTGGTGGGCTCTCTCAAAGAGATAGATAAATTTCCCCAAAATGTTACCATTGTCTCTAAGGGTGTCATGGTCCAAGTATTAAAAGGGAAGGGAGTAAAGGCACACCCAGATTGGTGCTCAGGAGAAGTCTTCCTTTTCTGGGATGAAGCATGACATCCATTGTCTCATGTAGAGATATAATGAGTTCAAAAAGTAGGGTCCTCCTTCTAAGACAACTTTGAGATCGCCGTGATGAGAAAATACTATCATGAAGAAGCCATGGGATCCCACATTGACATTATAATGTGCTTTGGATTTCCATCTCTAGGTTATCCAATGCATGAGCATTTTTTTGTAGGAAAAACTCTAATGAACTTGCAGATCAGGGCATGATCTTGCATATACTAGATGTTGTTATTTAACCGTGTTAGAGGAATGCGTTGGAGGAATATATAGGCAGGGTATCTTCTCCGATTTTTACTTGTAGGTGCTAGTGCTCCTTTTTTCAGGCTCTAGGTGCTCTTGGGTGTCCTGCATGATAGAGTCATTCCTTTTGTAATTTTGTGAGGCAGTTTTAACTTTTAGTGTAGTGGGGCCAAGGATGTTCAAGACAGGATGCGTAGTCTCCGCCGCATGGCCATGGGGAATAGAGGATCCCAAGGCTCTTCCCCTAATGGGCTCCATTCTTACAATAAATAGTAGTCAACATGATATGGGATGCAACATGAGTTAGTGGAGGAAGAGTAATGGCTTGCAAAGACCAGAAGGGAGACTCACATCATGGAGAAGCAAGTATCATTATTTATTTCTTACTTAATATATACTTTTCTATTAATTTAGGATGTCAATTTTATTTATCGTTGGGTCTCTTTTGATATAGCTAGTAATGTTGTTGATACTAATATATTAAAACATTTGACCTAGGGAGAATTATTTGGACCTTGTTGGAATTAGTTTTAGAATAAATGATAATATGGTGTCCCTTATTAAATTATGTGAGTTTTTATGTCGTGTCAATTATAACTTGATATCATCAATTGATTATAGATGTACCAAGTTTTCTCATGGTGTTAATTGATCAGGTGCTCAAAATTAGGCTCAAAAATCAAAGTGTTAGAATGTTGATAAACTTAGCTTCAAATCGAAGAGCTCATCATTTTTATTCCAACAGTGCAAACAACACTCACATTTGAGCTCATATGCAGAATTTTGGGAAAGTCAAAGTTCAGGTTTGACTTAGACACATGGCAGGATTGGATGATGTGGCAAGGTCCTTCAACCAATGAGGAGGCAACAAGTGGAAAGCTGCCATTGGCCCCCATATGTTGCAAATAGCAATCATAGGTGGGTCGATGTTAAAAATCAGCCCCAGAATAGCCAAGGTGCAATGCGATAAGGCAGTCGGGAAGTCTGTCAAGAATCGACCAGAGGCGCGATGTGATGGATCACAATTTAACATTGAAAAGGTCAGGTGTTACAAAATCAGCCCTCGGCAGGTACCGGGTTGCAATGTGATCGCACATCTTGCACAACACTACAAAATCAACCCCGACAGGTTTGGGTTGCGATGCGATATCGCAATCGCAAATCGCAACATGGTGCAAAGTCCCACATATATAGGACCCCAGTACTTCCTCAATTGTGAAAGAATCCGAGACGCGATACAATTATAAGCTCCAGTTAATAATTTTGTTGGGTCTGCCGAATTGCAATCGCATTTCACCCTCCTAGTTCACATTCCATAAGACTACAGGACTCTGCCAATTGTGATTTATGATGGGTAGTGGGTACCGATGGATTATGGCCCACGCACTGAAAAATTCTCACTCGATTAGTGGATTTTTATAGAAAAATTGTGGGATCATGTCAGATGTGGAGCAATTTGTGGAACGAATAGTGGGAAAACAACGGAAAGTCATAACTTCTTCAATTTTCCACCAAATTTGATGAAAAGAGAGGCTAGATAGCCATTTTTTAGTATTCTGAACTGATTGGAGCAGGTTTCAGAAGAATTTGAACATTGTAAACACAAATTTTTACAAGTTTGATCATAATAGAAAGGCCCAAGCCATTGGAAGCTAGACCAAGGAGACGTAACCCAGGAGGGGTGAACTCCTTTATCATGTGCTTATTGTAATGTGTTTTTGATGATGTTTTGTATATGTTTATGATGTTGTTCAGTTTATGATTTATGTTAAATTTCTCAGAAAATTAACTTAAAAACTCTTCATTTCACTTGCAAAAACTCATGAATTGTTAAGCACAATGAAAGCATTTTGTTAATAATCTGAGGAAGATCCTAGCACTGCAAACTAATATTCTAAATCAAATCAAATTTGGTATAAGAGCAATAGGTTTTATTTTGTGAAAGAAGGATTTAATTGTTTGCAAGTTTATGTCATGCTTAAAAGGTTAAAACTCAAGGGGAAGAAGAGCACGATTGCCACAATCTCCAAAACCAGTTCAGTCTCAAGTTGCAGTTGAGACCCCAGAGATCATGTATCATGAAGTTGAACCTACAAACATGATAGAAGATGAGAATACTTTCAGAAATGCTTTCTTTGATATGACAGAGATGGTGAAGGTCCTCTATGAAGAGAGGAATAGCAAGTTGCAAGGAGAAAGTTCCAAACCTCCCAAAGGAGAAGGCTCTTCAGGAGGAGATAATGGAAAAAGAGGTAATGGAAATAGAGATAAAACTCCACCCTCTCCACCATCTTCTTCATCTTATTCTTCAAAAGCATATTCACCATCTTCCACTAACACTACCTTACGCATACTCATCATCATTCTTCAAAAGGAAATGGTAAATCACCTTTTTAAAACTTGATGTTAAATTTGAGTTGCCCATGTATAATGGTGAAGTGAATGTAGAGAATCTTGATAATTGGATTCATCAATTTGAGGTATATTGCAAGATTCAAAACCTTCAAGAGGATGACATAAAGTTTTAGTTAGCTTCCTTAAGAATGGAGAGTGCAACACTAGTATGGTTGGAATCAAAGACCCAAGAGGAGATAAAAAAAACACAGTAAGATCTCAATTTTATCGGAATGATTTAATTGTTGTAATAAAAAGACAATTCTACCCTCTAGCTTATATGCAGAAAGCCATCATGGATTGGAAAAAATTTAGACAACTTAAAGGTAAAAATGTGCAAGATTACACCCAATAATTCAAAAAAAGGTCTTTGATGTTAGGTGTAGATTAGCAATCACAGGACACATTGCTGAAATCCATAGGGGGTTTACACAGTTACCTTAGGCATACTTGTTGACCTAGATTGTCATTGATGTCAATATGGCAATATTCTGGATGAGTAAACAATGATGTGAGGCCAAGGAGAAGTAGAGTAGATCCGTGAAGAAACAGGAGCAAGAAGCCATGAGGAGAAGCCAAAGGAAAGCCAAGACAGTCAAGCCATTGGAGAGAATATCAGAAGTTATAGGAGCTATTAGAGTAGAGATATAAAAGTAGAGAAAGCCACATGAAAACCAAGTATCAGAAGCCATAGGAAGAAGTTAACAGAGGAGCCAAGAGAGCGGAGGATTATATAATATCGGCATAAACCAAGAAGATGGATGAAGAGTGAATGCATGTGGTTATATTCCAAAAGGCGGGTTTGTAATATTGGCAATGGTTTTCGGGCAGATGTTAGGTGGTAAGTGGTATTTAGAGGAGAGTGCCCGATTCCATTAACCGAGCGACATGTAGCATGAGGATGGAGAGAGAAAACTACTTTATCGGGCCATTATTCTCCGTGCTATTTGTCCACCCAAAAACTCTGATAGTCGTTGGATCTAGCGCGAGTTAATCTACGATGGATAATGAGCCTGATGAAGGTAAGCATCGATAAACATGCCAAGGCTATGGAAAAGTGGAAGATGCAAGTTCCCGTGTGTTTGTGTATATTCCCATTATACAAGGGTTATAATAGAATCAAAGGGGATAAAGGGTTATGGGTTAAGTCCGCATTAACCAAAGTTAAGAATGGAGGAGTATATATATATTATATAGATGCGATACAATACACAAGCTCGAGGATTCCATTCTAATACACTTTAAAGTTACGTCGCATCTGCCATATTGCAAGCCTCTTTAAAGCCTTGCCACATTAAAATACCAATTGCGATACGTATGCAGACCCGTTGCAACGTTATAACATGACCTATTGTAATGTCGCGTTCGTCACAATATCAGAAGCCTTGTTAAAGTTTTTTCCACATTGAAATCCACCGATTGCGATATAATTATGGACCTGAATACACCATTATAGCATGGCTTAATCAAATTTCGCATCCGCGGTAATTGCAATGTACAAAGAAATGTTAATCTGGGGATTATGATAAGGGTATGGACCCAACAGACTTATTAATAATTGTTTAATACCATATCACATCTGCTCCATCGGCAGTTGGGAATTGGCTATGTTATGTGTGAACCTCCAGAAGCAGCGATTGCGATAAAAGGATGATGTCGCATGTGGGACCTCTATATGGCTATAGTCTCTCTTATATGGTTTCCGTGAATAATTAATGTATATTGTATGAATATTAAAAAGGGCCTCTCTGATATTTTTTAATATGCAACACTATTGTAATTCGGCCTCTCTTCCAATTAACGTGTCTTGTGTGTATTGATGGATTTGAAGAGATAGAGGAAGCTGAAGAGTGAGGACAAAGGAAGCTGAAATATCAAGCAAGCGTTGAGGAAGCCAAAGAGCTAGTGGAGAAAGGAAGCCAAAGTTCAGGGGTATCAGGAATATAAAATAGACAATAAGTAAAGGTTAGGGTAACTGGCAAACTGTAAGAAAATAAAGGAAGCCGAAGCTCTAGCAGAAATGGAAGGAACGGGAGAACATAAGTAAGTCATAGGCCTAGCAGGGTTGGGAGCAGAGAATTACAACCAAACAGATCTAGACAATTTATAGCAGAGGGTTGGAGCCCTTGAGGTTGGTGCCTCAGAATTGAAAGGATTGGTGTCCTGGGAGTTGGTGCTCCTAAATTCAAGGTTGATGCCTTGATAAGACATAGTTGGTGCTCTGGAGATTAGAGCCTCACAAAGAGTCCAAGTTGGTGCTTGGAAACTAGTTGAAATCACACACACACACACACATATATATATTGTACTTTATTTATTGCAAACATCACATTAATAAAAGCATCTATTCCTGATATCTATTTCTGTGTTCCAAATATAAATGTTTTTAATTGATAAAATCAATAATTGAATAAAAAATACTGATTCACCCCCCCTCTCAGTATTTCCAACAATTGGCATCAGAGCAAGCTTCTTCATATTAGCCTAATAGATTGAAGAAGGATTCTTAGTCATGATGAGAAATCAAGAAGTTCCAGGAAGACCTCCTTTGTCTGATGGCACAAATTTTTGTTTATGGAAAAAGAGAATGTCCTACTACTTAATGTCCCTTGGACCTAAAGTTTGGTATTTAGTCCTAAATGAGTACATAGCTCCTTCCACTCTTCCAACAGATCAAGACGAGAGGAAATTCTATATTGCAAATGTAAAAGCACTAAACTCCATCACTAGTGGAATCACTGATTTTGAATTTACAAAAGTCAAGAAGTATGGGATAAGCTAATTAGCTTATACGACGGGGACTCCAAAATGAAGAAGGCAAAGCTTCAAACTCATAGAAGGAAATTTGAAAGTCTGAAAATGGATGATGAAGAAGATATTGCATCATGCTTTCTCCATGTAGCTGAAGTGGTCAACTGTCTTAAAGGATTGGACGAAAACATTGGAGAAAGCACCATTGTTCAAGAGGTCTTAAGATCTCTCCCAGACATTTGACTCCAAAGTAAGTGCCATAGAAGAAGTGAAGGATCTAGATACTCTCAAGATGGATGAACTCCATGGAATCCTCATTGCCTATGAGATGAGAAAAGGTTGCCCAAGTTCCAAAGATGCAGCATTCAAGGCCTCGAAATCAAAAAAGGGGAAAGAAAGGAATGTTAGTAGTGATGACTCCAATGTTGAATCTGAATTGGCGCAATTTGTATGAAGACTGAAGAAAGGATCTAAGCTAAAAGGTAAATACCCTCTTATTTGTTTCAAATGTGGAAAAATAGGTCATTATGTTGCAAAATGTCCTCATAAGCATGATAGTGAAGATGAATAAAATTCTAAAAGGATGGTATACAAAAAGAAAGGGTTCAATAAGAAGAATTTCCTCTCTAAGCAAGATGAGTCTAATGAAGATGAATTTGTAGTCATAAAAAATAAATCAGCTAATCGATTCCCTCACTGCAAAGGAGGTAATGAAGAATCAGATGAAGAAAATGATCATGTTGGAAGCCAAGAAGTATTATTCATGGCATTCACAAATGATGATGACTCAGGGCTAGATGGAAATGTAGATGAATTGTTAATAAGTGCCATTGAAGAAAATGGGAAATTATGGAATAAAATCATTTCTCTCAAGGTAGAAAATGAGGAAATAAAAAGAAGGGAATATCTCTTGAAAAATAAGCTAAAAGAAAAAAAAGAATCTTGTAAAGAACATGAATCCGAAATAGTATCTCTGAGGAAGGAACTGGAGCAAGTTAAAAAGGGTTGGAAAAGCTCTCAAATACTTGACACTATCCTAAATAATCAAAAACCTCAACATGACAAATATGGAATAGGTTTTAAAGGAGAATCATCAAGTGCTAAGAATAATGCGAAAATCTATGCTGATGTACTTTCTAGAAACCCAAAAGAAGAAAGGTTATTTCATCAAAGGCTCATCCTAGATCCAAAGAATGAAGAGAGAGTAACTCCAAGGAAGAAAGTTGATTCGAATTGTGGATGTTACAATAGATACAAAACAGTATTTCATCAAAGTCCCATATCAAATCCAAAGAATAAAGCAAGAGTAACTCCAAGGAAGAATGTTGATTCAAATCATGGCTATTACAACATGTACAAAACTATCTTTTTTGGGCATTGTTTTCATTGTAAAAATATTGGTCATCAAGATAGACATTGCATGGCTCGTAAGAATGAGACATCAAAACTGAAGGATCAAATAAACAAACCATATGGCCTACAATTCTTTTGATCCCTTTCCCAAATTTGATCTGATTTGCTCATTATGTAACAATAATGGACACAATGAACATAATTTCCCACTCAAAAGAGGAAAAGAAAGAAGTGAGGATCCCAACACAGATAAATGTGGCCTAGCTCTATGTGCTCAAAATGATGAAAATCATTGGTTTGTGGATAGTGGGTGCTCCAGACACATGACAGGGGACAAAAGGAAGTTTGTCTCATTGAACAAAAAGGAAGGAAATGTATCCTTTGGAAGTGGATCTGCCAAAATTGCTAGAAAAGGAACTATTACTCTTATTAATGGAAAAGGAAAAGCTCAAAATGATTTTCTAGTAAATGGGCTCAAACACAACCTCCTGAGTGTTATCCAAATCTGTGATCAAGGACATAATGTTGTCTTTAGCACCAAAGACTATGAAATAAGGAACTCTTCCTCAGGAGAACTTGTGGCGAAAGGGGTTAGAACACCAGACAACATCTACATTCTGAACAAGATTCAAGAAGACAATTGATACTTAATTTAAATAGATGAAAGTTGGTTGTGGCACAAGCGACTTGGACATACAAGCTTCGATAACTTGATCAATATCAGCAAGATTAAACTAGTATGAGAAATTCCAAAGTTATTCAAACCAAATCAAGGAATATGTGGTCCATGTCAACATGGAAAGAAAACCAGAACCAGCCACAAGGCCAAGGAGTTTTCTACATCAAAGCCTTTGGAGATCATACATACTAATTTATGTGGACCAACAAGAACTCAAGCGCTCCAAGGACAAAGGTACTTTTCTTTATTTGTTTATTACTATACTAGAATGATGTGGATATATTTTATAAAATATAAATTCGAAGAATTTGAGTGTTTTAAGAATCTTAAAGCTCTTGTAGAAACTGAAAAGGATTCAAAGATTAAGTGCCTCGGAACAGATAGAGGAGGAGAATTCACATCAAAAGAATTTAATGAATTCTATAAAATACATGGAATTAAAAGAGAACTCTCTGCTGCCAGAACACCCAAGCAAAATGGGGTAGATGAAAGAAGAAACCGCATAGTTCAAGAAATGGCTAGAACAATGTTAATAGGAGCTTACTTACATCCAAAATTATGAAGAGAAGCAGTCGGGACACCTGTCTATACCCTGAATCATAATCAATTAAGACCAAATAATGAAAAGACTCCTTATGAATTATGGAAAGGAAGACCTACTTTAGTAAAATATTTTAATATTTTTGGAAGCAAGTGCTTCATAAATATCAATGATGTCTCACCAGGAAAGTTTGATTGTCAGGTTGATGAAGGGATCTTCCTTGGATATTCTACATGGAGCAAATCCTATATAAGCTACAATAACTGCTACGGAAAATAGTGGAAAACATTGATGTGAAGATTGATGAAGACCTTCCAGAGAAAGAAATTGAAGAACATGAAGTTGATCCTCTCATTGAAGAAGAAGAACGTAAAGAAGAAGAAAAAAATCAAGAAATACCCAAGGAAAAAGAACCATCTCAAACTCCTTCAAAGATGAAACTTCTCCAAAAATATCAACCAGAAGAGCAGATTATTGGCAATATAGATGAAGGGATGCAAACCTGAAGAAGAATGACAAATACACCAAAGAAAAATGATATTGTTCTTCTATCCATGATAGAACCAGAAACATTTACTCAAGCAAGGATCCTCATTGGGTAAAAGCCATGGAAGAAGAAATGTCTCAAATTGAGAAGAATGAGACATGGGAACTGGTACCTTGTCCAAAGGACAAAAACACAATAGGAACTAGGTGGGTGTTTAAGAACAAAATGAATGAAGATGGACAAATCATCAGAAACAAGGCAAGGATTGTTTGTAAAGGCTATTCACAAATTAAAGGAATTGACTTTGAAGAAACATTTTCACCAATAGCTCGTGTCGAAGCTATCAGGATGTTCTTGGCATTTACTTGCTCAAAAGGATTCAAAATCTATCAAATGGACGTAAAATCATCATTTCTGAATGGGGAAATCAAGGAAGAAGTCTACACGGAGCAACTAGAAGGGTTTAATCTAACAGGAGGAAAATGCTTTGTTTTTAAGTTGAAAAAGGCATTATATGGGTTGAAACAAGCTCCTAGAGCTTGGTACACAAGATTAGTTCACTATCTACAACAACAAGGCTTCAAGAAGGGGGTGGCAGGAAGTAATCTCTAAATAAAGATAGATGAGGATAAATTACTAGTCACACTTGTTTATGTTGATGATCTGATTTTTGCTAGTAATAATGATGAGATGAGCCATGAGTTTTCTCAAAATATGTCAAAAGAGTTTGAGATGTCAATGATAGGAGATTTATCTCACTTCCTTGGACTACAAGTATCTCAAACCACGACAAGATATTTATATCTCAAGACAAATATCTTAAAGACATGTTTAAGAGATATGGAATGGAACGTTGTGCACCCATGAACACACCTATGACCACAAGTTGCAAATTGGGAAAGATTGATGACTCCCCTCCAGTATATGCAACTCATTACAGGTCAATAATTGGATCCCTTTTGTACTTAACTGCTACGAGACTGGACATTATGCAACCAGTAGGAATGGTGGGAAGATTTCAATCAGCTCCTAAACAATCCCATTTGTTGGCTGTGAAAAGAATTCTCAGATACCTGAAAGGAACTCTTGACTTCGCTCTCTGGTACCCTAAGAGCTCAAATCTTACTTTGACTACATACACCGATGCTGATTGGGCTGGAAGTGTCGATGATCGAAAAAGTACTAGTGGAAACGCATTCTTCCTAGGAGATTGTTTAGTATCTTGGCTTAGCAAAAAACAGACATCCATATCACTATCTACAGTTGAAGCTGAGTATATAGTTGCCGCAGATTGTTGTACTCAAATACTATGGATGAATGAAGCTCTAAAAGATGTCAACATAGGTACAAATCAACCAACTACCATCTATTGTGATAACACAAGTGCGATCAACCTCAACAAAAATCCAGTGATGCACTTAAAGACCAAACATATACCAATCAAGTATCATTTCCTTCATGAACAAGTAGCTGAAAAAAACATCATCTTGGAATATATCAATACTAAGGAGCAGATAGCTAATATTTTCACAAAACCTCTTCCTCGAGAAGCATTTGAACATCTTCGTCAAAACATGGGAGTTATCTCTTTAACATCACTTAAGTTGATTCATAAAGATGTTGTAGGACAGGGGGAGTAGTTTGATAGGGGGAGTCCCTGAGCACTCCTTTGCCATTGATGTCAAAGGGAGAAAGAAGAAAAATATTGCCATTAATAAAAAAGGGGGAGATTGTTGACCTAGATTTTCATTGATGTTAATATGGCAATATTTTGGATGAGTAATCAGTGCTGTGAGGCCAAGTTGAAGTAGAGCAGATCCGTGAAGAAACAGGAGCAAGAAGCCATGAGGAGAAACCAGAGGAAATCCAAGACAGTCAAGCCATTGGAGAGAATATCGAAAGTCATAAGAGGTATCAGAGTAGAGCTATCAAAGCAGAGAAAGCCATAGGAAAGCCAAGTATTGGAAGCCACAAGAAAGCCAAGTAAGTGCAAAAGAGGGAGATTGAGGAAGAGCCATATCAGGAGTATCGCATGTAATATATGCTAAAGAAGTTAATAGAGGAGCCAAAAGAGTGGAGGAGTATATAATATCAGTAGAAATCAAGAAGATGGATGAAGAGTGAATGCACGTGGTTATATTCCAAAAGGCAGGTTTGTAATAGTGGCAGTGGTTTTCGGGCAGACGCTAGGCAGTAAGTGGTATTTAGAGGAGAGTGCCTGATTCCATAACCAAGTGACACGTAGCACGAGGGTGGAGAGAGAAAACCACTTTATTGAGCGGGTATTCTCCATGCTATTTGTCCACCGGAAATATCTGATAGTCGTTGGATCTAGCACGAGTTAATCTTTGGTGGAGAATGAGCCTGATAAAGGTAAGCATCGATAAATGTGCCAAGGCTATGGAAAAACAGAAAATGCAAGTTCCCATGTGTTTGTGTATATTCCCATTACACGAGGGTTATAATATAATTAAAGGGGATAAAGGGTTATGGGTTAAGTATGCATTAACCAAAGTTAAGAATGGAGGAGTACATATATATTATATAGATGCAATACAATACACGAGCCTGAGGATTCCATTGTAATACACTTTAAAGTTACATCGCATCTACCATATCACAAACCTCTTTAAAGCCTTGCCACATTAAAATGTCGATTGCGATACGTATGTGGACCCGCTATAACGTTATAACATGCCCTATTGTAATATCGTGTCCATCGCTATATCGCAAGCCTTGTTAAAGTTTTTGCCACATTGAAATCTGTTGATTGTGATATAATTGCGGACTGGACTACACGATTATAGCATGGCTCAATCAAATGTCGCATCCACTTAAATTGTAATGTACAAAAGAATGTCAATCCGGGGATTGTGATAAGGGTATGGACCTCACGAACTTATTAATAATTGTTTAATACCATATCACATCCGCTCTGTCGGTAGTTGGCAATCGGCTATGTAAGGTGCGAACCTCTGAAAGTGGCGATTGTGATAAAAGGATGACGAGGCATGTGGGACCTCTATATTGTTATAGTCTCTCTTATATGGTTTCCATGAACAATTAATGTAAATTGTATAAATATTAAAAAGGGCCTCTGATATTTTTTAATGTGCAACACTATTGTAATTCAGCCTCTCTTCCACATTAACGTGTCCTGTGCGTATTGATGCATTTGAAGAGATAGAGGAAGCCAAAGAGTGATCATAGAGGAAGCTAAAATATCAAGCGAGCATTGAGGAAGCCGAAGAGCCAGTGGAGAAAGGAAGCCAAAGGTCAAGGGTATCAAGAATATAAAACAGAGAACAAGGAAAGGTTAGGGTAACTAGAAAACTGTAAGAAAGTAAAGGAAGCTGAAGCTCCGATAGAAATGGAAGGAACAAGAGGACAAAAGTAAGTCATAGGCCCAGTAGGGTTGGGAGCAGAGAATTACAACCAAACAGATCCAGACAATTTACAACAGAGGGTTGGAGCCCTTGAGGTTGATGCCTCGAAACTAAGAGGATTTGTGTCTTGGGAGTTGGTGCTCCTAAATTCAAGGTTGGTGCCTTGACAAGACAGAGTTGGTGCTCTGGAGGTTGGAGCCTCACAAAGTGTCCAAGTTGGTGCTTGGAAACTGATTGAAATCATATATATATATAATATATATATATAATAAGTACTTGATTTATTGCATGTAAGAAATTTTGAATAAATATGACACTTATTCACAAATATTATCCTGATTATACACTATTTGCGGAATCATGCATAATACATAACCTCCTCTACGTTGATCATCAATTTTGCGGAATTAAGAAACAATCGCATGCACACATTGAAGCATCAATCACACATGTAAACACAGTATATCACAGGGAAAGCATGCAGCTGAAAACCCCCAACTATCTGTATATTATATTGATTGAGAACATGTAACAATACATAGTACAATACTCCTCAAAAGTACTCAGTACTATCTCCATTTGTTACACACAAACTAGCTCAGATCTGAATCAATCACTGGCTCAAATCTCCTCCGCTGCTTACCTGGCTCCACTACGCAATCCTGCATGAGAATAGAATGAAAATCAGCTCCAAATTTGTATTCCCTTTGCCTATACCACGCAATCCTCATTGGTAATACTCAATCCATTGATTGTGCAAATCTCATGCACAACTATAGTCACAACTGACAACTGTCTTTCCCTTTCACTCACCTCTAACACTTGTCTCCACTGAACTGTCCATGCACTGAGTTAACTGATGTATTTTTTAGTTGATTTATGAGTTAATAATTAGTGAATTAATTAATAATTAATTCACACCACTCATCATTAGTCTATTTGTCGGTTAGACTAACTACAACTAGTTCAACTAAGTCAAACTGAACACAACTCTATCAAGTCCTCAATCAACTCCACCAAACTCAATCACTTGAGTTCTAATTGAAGTCCTGCATGCAATAGCTCAACTAACCCATAAGAAAAGCGTATTTCCTTCTGGCAGTTGCATGTGCCACATCTGTAGCTCGAACCGAAGTGCTCCAAGAGAATAAGATAATGTTTATAGTCCAAATATTATTAAGAGCTAATAATATTCGACTGTTCTAAAAATAGAGGTCCATCTAATTTTTACCAACATGACCAATTATCCATAAATAGCATCCTGCAACTCATAGACCATGATCCATATGTCTAAAAATAGACATAGTCTAAAAATAGACTTTGCGCCAAAAATAGCCTGTGGGCACACTTAGTGAAGGCGATTTCTTTTCACTAAGCTCCATCATCTTGTTGCATTTTCAACACTCCCTCTCAACAAGATATGGATTATCTGCAACCCCTATCCTGTCTCTGTGGTATTCAAATTTGCTCCTGGTGAGCACCTTTGTCAAGATATCAGCATCTTGATCCTTCGTGGGAATATATGAAAGTAACATGATTCTCCGCTGCACACAATCTCTGATATGATGGTACCTAATGTCGATGTGCTCCGTTGAGCTCCCTGCCCAATCTGCATCCATGAAGCCACATAGCTTCACCTCATCCTCCTATCTGTACCAATCTCTGGATTGTGGTACATCGGGTCATGTATTGACCAGATACATAAGTGACCCCACCAACTGTTGATAAACAGTGGCATCCACTACCTCCGCTGAAGTAGCATCCTCCTTCCTCCAACCTCCAGGAAGAGGAGTATCAACAGGCTTGCAGCCCTGCATCACTTTGTAGATCCATCTCGAACCCACCACTAGTTTCCCCTCCGGTCTTGAGACAATCTCCCATGCACTGTTTCTGACAATCGAATCATACTCTTCCACCATGGCATCTACCCATGCGGGATCCTCCACAGCTTCCTTGAAAGAGGATGGCTCAGTCACGACACATTTGCTCACAAGAGCCATGTATCCAGTGTACCTATTAGGTGACTGTCTATGTCTGCGCTCTGCTGTAGGTGGTCCTACAACCTTCTCTGCATCTTGAGCCAGTCGCTCAGCTTCTGTACTTTGCTTTCGCCCTCTGATGGTTGGTGCTGCATGAGTGGTCTCTTCCACTCCATGAACTTCATCTTGTGGCTGATCCACATCCTGAAGCTCATCATTAGGAACTAATAGCTCCTCATCTGCATGCAAGTGTGGCTCCCTCTCAAGCGAACACTTCATGGCTTTCTCCTCCTGAAATTTGATATCCCGTCGCACAACAGTCTTGCGACTATCTGGCAAATACACACGATAGTTGTGGGGCGTATCAGTGTACCCCAAAAATATCCCAACCTCTGCGGTTGGCTCGAGCTTCTTCTTGGAATCCTTCATCACATGCATGTAAACAGGAGAACCAAAAATCCTCAAATGGGAAATATCAAGCCTCTTACAAGAATAAGCCTCCTCGGGTGTACTCATGCCAAGTATCTTATGAGGACAACGGTTCTGCACATATACTACAGTATTGCATGCCTCCGCCCACAAGTGAAGGGGTAGGCCCTGATCATGCAACATCACCCGTGCAACACCCACGATCGTTTTGTTCTTCCACTCAACAACCCCATTCTGATGTGGGTTATGGGGAGCTATGAGCTCTCTTCGAATCCCTTCTGCGCTGTAGAAGTTCTTGAACTCGCCAGAGATGAATTCACCACCATTGTTGCTCCTAAGAGCCTTCACCTTCTTCCTCGATTCCTTCTCGACCAGTGCTTTGAACTCACAGAACTTTGAGTACGTCTCGCTCTTCTTCTGCATGAAGAAGATCCAACACTTTCGAGAGAAATCATCAACAAAGATCACATAGTACCTGTGCTTTTCTGTCGAAGCTACTGAGAAAGGTCGACACATGTCTATGTGAATTCTCTCAAGTATCATCGTGGTGCGACTATCCTTCTCGTGAAAGGTGGCTTTCACAAATTTTCCCAAAGTACACCCCTTGCACTGATCTAACTGCGCAAGAGTGCCTTTAGGAAGCCCAATAGAAATCTACTGCAATATCTTCAAGGCTCCATGGTGAAGGTGGCCCAATCTCGGTGCCACATCTCACCATCATCCTAGCTCACCACTTCTTTTGCCTTGCATGCCATTGATGTGCAGCCATCTACATGCAATTGATAAAGGTTCTTGACTCGAACCCCTATCTTCTGGGTTTCTCCAGTTGTCTTACTGCGCAAGAAAGCCTTTCCCTTGCTCAAAACAACATCATATCCCTTGTCTTCTAACATCGCCACAGAGATAAGATTCTTCTTCAATCTTGGAACATGCATCACTTCCTTTAATATGAATGGTTTACCAGACTCCCTCTCAAAGGAAATGGTACTGATATCGGTCGCACTGTATCTACCATCATCGCCCATCTCGATGTGCACTCTAAGATCTTTCTCATTCAGATCATAAAACAAATCTTGATCTCCTGTCATGTGAAAAGACGCACCATTGTCCAAGAACCATACCGATCCCATCATACTTAATACCAAGCATGCGATCAGTGAAAAATCTAGCTCAAACTGTGAGGCTAAGGCCTCTCCCGCTGCAGATCCAACAACTTGCTTATTTTTCTTCTTCTGTGGACAATTTGTGGCATAGTGTTTGTGCTGGTGACAGTGAAAGCACTTCACCTTGGACATGTCCTGCTTCTTACCTTTCACACCGGAATGAGAAGCTTTCTTGTTCTTCCCCTTCTTTTCTTTGGCAGCCAAAGAAAAATTTTCTTCATCACATGCCTTTGATGAAGATCCGTCCCTTGTATTCCACTTGATCTCCTCTTGCACAAGATCCAACCAAAGTCTCTCCCATCCTGGCAATTTATCCTGACCATTGACAGAGTCCTGATAGGAATGCCAACTCTTCGGAAGACCAAGGAGAGCCAAGCTCACCAAGTCCTCATCATCGACAGTCACCCCCATACTTCCCAGCTCATCCCGACATTGGGTGAACTTCGTGAGATACTTGGGCATATTGTCGCCTTTCTCACACTTTATGTTTCTGAGTTTATCCTTGAGCACCAACTTCCTTTGGTCGCTCTTGCTTTCGAATAAGTCTATCAATGCTTTCCACATCAAGTATGGAGAATCCTTTCCATGGAGGTTGGATACAATGTGATCCCTCACACCCTCCAATAGAATCCTTTGACACTTTGTTGTGTTCTTTTGCCAAGCCTCAGCTTTAGCAGCATCAGTAGGTTTTGGGACATCCGAATCTATGAACTCCTTCAACCCATTGTCATCTAACACTGCCTCCATCTTGTCTTTCCATGCAATATAATTCGAGCTTCCTTCAAGGGCATACTCCAATCGCAATCCGTTGAAAGACATTTCAACTTCGACACCAAGAAAACACTATTGCAAATTCGAATTCCACCAGCTCAAAACCCAATCGCTTCTGATCTAAAATTCATGAGAACAAAGTATTTCTCATATAGAGATTGACTGTATAGGCATTCACCGGATATCTCACCTTCCAAAAGAAAGATGAATCCAGAAGCTACCTGACCCGATTACAGACTTTGCCTGAAGAAATAAAACGTAATCACTTTCTGAATAATAGATCTGATGATCAATCCTTGCTTTGATATCCTGTAGAACTTTTTCTAAAAATCAACCAGATCTGATACCATGTAGAAATTTTGAATAATATGACACTTATTCATAGAGATTATCCTGATTATACACTATTTGTGGAATCATGCATAATACATAACCTCCTCTACATTGATCATCAATTTTACGGAATTAAGAAACAATCACATGTGCACATTGAAGCATCAGTCGCACATATCAACACAGTATATCACGGGGAAAGCATGTAGCTGAAAACCCCCAACTATCTATATATTATATTGATTGAGAACATGTAATAATACATAGTACAATACTCCTCACAAATACTCAGTACTATCTCCACCTGTTACACACAAACTAGCTCAGATCTGAATCAATCACTGGCTCAAATCTCCTCCACTGCTTGCCTGCCTCGACTGTGCAATCCTGCATGAGAATAGAATGAAAATCAGCTCCAAATTCGTATTCGCTTTTCCTATACCACACAATCCTCATTGACAATACTCAATCCATTGATTGTGCAAATCTCATGCACAACTATAGTCACAACTGACAGCTATCTTGCCCTTTCACTCACCTCTAACACTTCTCTCCATTGAACTGTCCATGCACTGAGTTAACTGATGTATTCTTTATTTGATTTATGAGTTAATAATTAGTGACTTAATTAATAATTAATTCACACCACTCATCATTATTCTATTTGTCAGTTAGACTAACTAAAACTAGTTCAACTAAGTCAAACTGAACACAACTCCACCAAACTCAATTCACTTGAGTCTAACTGAAGTCCTGCATGCAAATATTAGTCATCCCATAGGTAACCACGTATTTCCTTCTGGGATCTGCATGTACCACATCCGTAGCTCATCCTGAAGTGCTCCAAGAGAATAAGACAAAGTTTATAGTCTAAATATTATTATGAGCTAATAATATTTGACTGTTCTATTTTTAGACTGAGCAGTCACTCCACTGTGATCTAAAAATAGAAGTCCATCTATTTTTTTCCAACTTGATCAATCATCCATAAACAGCAACCTGCAATCCATAGACATGATCCATATGTCTAAAACTAGACATAGTCTAAAAATAGACTTGCACCAAAAATAGCCTGCGGGCCCACTTAGTGAAGGCAACTCTTTTCATTAAGCTCCATCATCTTGTTGCAATCTCAACACTCCCTCTCGACAAGATATGGATTATCATCAACCCCTATCCTGCCTCGGTGGTACTCGAATTTTCTC